>LDKF01001496.1:6107-23417 GCA_001026735.1 Rotylenchulus reniformis
CCCCCCCCCCCCTCTGGCGCCGGGCCTGATAAGGGGTTAATCAAAAAATTTTAGCTTTTATTTGAAGATTTTTGGCCTTAAAGCTTGCTACCCCGGAGCGTGGGATCTCAAAAATCCCGATCCTCATCAGTAGAGTCCAAAATTGTCTCCCCTCTCCGCTTACCGTGGCCCCGACAAAGTTGCCCTGCTCGAAGCCCTTGACACTGGTCCCCGTGCCGTCCAGCGCCACCTCAGCGCCCTCCTTCCGCGCCGACTCCACCAGCTCTACAATGCGCTGTTTGGCCTTGGCAGAGATCACCGGCCCAATGTCCGTGTGCGGCTCCCAGCCGGGCCCGACGTGCAGTCGACGCGCACGCTCCACCAGTTCCGGTACCCAGCCGCGCGCGTCGCCCACAAACACCGCCGTCGAAAGGGCCATGCAGCGCTGGCCCGCAGCGCCGAACGCAGCGGCCGTAACCTGAGCGGAAATAACATTGAGAGAACATAAATAAACAGGCTAGTAGGCAGGGAAGAGGGCGCACCGCCCCACAAGTCCGAAAAATTTAAAAATTTCCAAGGGGTCGGGGGAGGAAAGAGAAGAAAAATCGAAGAGAAAAAGAAAAAATTGCCCAAATTCTTTAAGAAAAGAGATCGAATTTTCCAAATTTTCTCCGGCGGCCCTTATCAGGTTCCAGCACCCTCAATACAATGGAATTTCTTCATATAAACGCAAAATTGGCCAATTTCTTTAACAAAAGGGCCTAAATCCCAAAATTTTATTTGGCGGCTCCAATCGGGGTCGCCTAAGAGAAATTTTTCTAGCCACGCCCCCTCCAAGCCCGATTTCTGGTTATGGGCCTGTAAGAAGAAAAATATTTTACAAAATTCACACCTGGTTGAGGGTGTGCTCCTTGTTGGCGTCCGGCAACACCACACCGTGGTTCTTGGCGCCCATGTTGGACTGGACCCGTTTTCCGTGTTTGGACCCGTGCTCGTAGATGTATTTGCCCTAATCACCGGGGATTGATCATTGATCAGAATGAAACCCCGAAAGTACAGCTTGATCACTGCCGACAAAGGAGATCGCTTTGATGTCCGGCTGCTCGCAGATGAAGGTGACCGTGTCATGGGCACCGTGGATCACATTCACACACCCGTCGGGGATGCCCGCCTCCTGAGCAACAAAATCTAATTTATTGGGAGGGGAAGGCGTTGAATTTAGGCTGAAAAAAATCCAAAATTATGAGGATTTTTATCGGTATTTTTTTTTTGAATTCGGACCTTGGCTAATAAGTTTACCATAAAATCGGATAATTTTAAATTTGTTTATTCCGCGGAATGTATTTCTCGGACTCGGACCTTTGCCAACTCCACCAGCATCATCGTGGCCCCCGGGTCCTGCTCCGACGGCTTCAGCACCATTGTGTTGCCGGCAACCAGCGCCAACGGGAACATCCACAGCGGGATCATGGCGGGGAAGTTGAACGGACAAATGCCTAAAAATCCCGAACTCCAATTAGACCCAGTTTAGACAGGTCTACCCACCGGCAGTGACGCCCAATGGCAATCGAACGCTGTAGGTTTCCATGTCTTTGGCAATGCTGACAATGAGAAGTGGGAAAGACAGCAATTTATAAGGAAGTCGGGAACAAAAAAGTTCTTAGGAAAAAATTTTGGATTAAATTTCTGATTTTATAGACCCATAATACTACCCAAAAAATATTTTAAGATTTCAATTTTTGGTCTAAAAATCCTGTGCTCACATTCATTGCTCACTTTGGCAAGTGTTCGCCCAGCATCATGCTGGCCGCATTGCAAGCGTATTCGACTACCTGAACTGTTCCGCGGGGATTCGGTTCTTTGGGTCTCGTGTTTTCAGACCTGAAGTCCCCGAAACACATCCCCCTCCGCATCCGGCAATGTCTTCCCCACCTCCATGGTCACATTGTGTGCCAATTTCTTCATGTCACGCTTGATCAGCTCTTGGAGCCTGAACTGGGAGTTGAAAATGTTGGGGAAATTTTGGTTTGGAATAAATTTACGGCCCAATCCATAAGATTTTCAAAATCACCCGGATTCGATGTTATTTATTTTTCATTATGATAAAAAGTGATCTAATTATCAAGAAACGGAATTATGAGCCAAAAGCGCATTAAATGGTGTAAAAAAAGAAATTCGAAAAATAGTCCCGAAAGTGGATTTTCAGTTCAACCAGTTCAGACCGACGAGGTTTTAAGGTCTAAACTCGGAAAAACAAAATTGTAAACTCCAAAATTTCGAAATCCCATCTAAACCGAAAAATTTAACTCGTTTCCCTATCATTTATCCAATCGAAAATGCCCACTTGAACATGCACTGTTGGCGGCTGACGATGGACGAGTTGCGCCAGCTATGGAATGCCTCCTTGCAGGAGTCAACTGCGGACTGCATCTCCTGCCTGGTCGACTGGGGCACTCTGCCGATCACTTCATTGGTGGCCTAAATAGTGGCGGAAAAATCTTTGAAAAATTAAAAGTACACCGCTAGCAGGACCAATCTTCATTTTTTGAGGACAATTCCAATGCTTATCTATTTTGCATTTTTTTACACTTTCGCCTGAATTATTAAATCGATTTCCTTTTCCTAAATTTTCTATCAAATGGATATTTTCCAATTTCCATTGTTTGTGGAATACCCTCGTGTTCTTACCGGATTCGTCAGATCGATCCATTTGGGCGTCTTCGACTCCACTTTGCGCCCATGAATCCAATTCGGCACCGATGGCGGCGCTTTTACCGGATGGGAGCCGAAGCTTAAAGCCCCGATCACGGAGGGCAATCTTTGGATCCTGGTGGATGCAAAAAGCATTTGCTGGACTAAAAACGTAAATTTCCATTTTAGAGGGCCCAATTTTATAAAATTGAGTTCATATTTGACATATTTCTTATCAATTTTGGTATTTTTGATAAAGAATCAATGGCAGGCTAACAAAAATTGGAAAAATGCATATCAATTTATTCCTCCAAAACCAAAAAATGAAAATTAAAACGTAAAAAAAAGAGAGTACGGTGACCAAACAAATCAATCTTATTTACTCATCAGTATTCAAATAGCATCAGCAGCAAAATGTTTGTGGGGAGGGTGAAAAAACGGGTGAAACATATTAAAAATGATGAAGAGAAGAAGAAGTGGTTTATCTGATCGGCACGCGAATGAAAAAGAGGCATAGAAAACTAAAGAATATTAAAATTAAAAAGAATACTAAAGAGGAGGGTCAGGAGAATGAGGGGGAGTAACGTGACAACAGCAGAAGAGGAAATTGATGGTTGACGTGATCGGATGATTGTGTGAATAGAAAACTGATCGGTGAGGGGGGGGGGCAACGTGACATTGATCAATATATTCCGACGGCGACAACGATTATATCAATCAGTATAATAAGAATGAATAATGGGGGCGTTTGGGAGGAATAAAGTAAAAAACTGGCTTTGGGCTTCTTAGTTAGTCTTTTTCCTTTTTTGGTCATAAGGTCAGGGAGGAGAATGATGACAATTTGTGATAAAATGATAAAACCGAATTTATTATCTATAATCTTTGGTCTGTTGAAAGAGGCAATTTGAATATGAAAAAAAAGAATAATTAAGAATTGAACATTTACGAAAAAAGGGACTGATTGGGCTTTAAGTCCACGGAAAATGTGTAGTTGTCAATGGAAATTGGGGGACTGGACTGGAACGGCCTTTTTGTTCGAAAATTGAGTAATACCACCACCACCTTCATTATCATCGGGACTCGGATCCCTGTCCTAGTCATCTGCTGCTGTGTCCTCCTTTGCCTTTTCTCTCTGCTCTTCTTCCTCTTCTGGTCTTTGGTCACTTCCTCCAACTTGTCCTTCCTTTTTCTCCTTCTCTTCCTCCTGCTTATTATCATCATTATCTTCATGTTCGGCCCTCTCCGGGGTTCCCGGCTCTGTGGGCGCTTCTGCTTCGACCATTTCCGCTTCTTCCTCCTCCTCATCCCTCCTTTTTGCCTCTTCCGCTCTCTCCGATTTTGTCACTTCTTCCTCATCATCTATCCCTTCTTCCTCTTCATCTTTCCTCTCATTTCTCGCCACTTCCTTATCTCTGCAAAATGATTGGACAACCAACGATGCGGCCGCCATCATCTCTTCCGATGAGGAATGACTGCCGTCCCTGAAAGGCGGCACTCCTCCTGCCCCAAATCGCAGTCTTGCGGTCAAATCAGCATTGTTCTCACTCGAATTTAGCTCCTCCTCGTCCTGGAAAAATGTTATAGCACATACTTTTATCATTTACTAATAAAATAATACCCAACTCACCTCTTCCTCCTCCTCTTCCTGCTTGTGTTGCTGGATCAGTACTGCTCCATCCCCTGCCTCTATGGACCCATCGTCCATGAACTCAGACTGGCCATGGCCAAGCTCGTCCTCATCCCACAGCGGGGGCTGTTGCTGTGAGTCCATCAGACCACCCGGAGTGGTCGCTCCCTCGTTTTGGACCAATGAGGCCAGCGAGAACTGTTGTTGTTGCTGCTGTTGTTGCTCTTGCTGCTGCTTACTGCGTGCATAAGCGACACTCCGGATCACCACCTCGTCAACCGTCTCCTCTATGTGACTCAAATTGGAAGCCGATGGGGGCGCCTTAAGTCAAAAAATGATTGTGAATTTATTTTAATGGTTATTAAAATAATTGCAACAAATTTAAAAGATTAAACAGGGGTACTACTCGGGTGATTAAACGACCCTAGAATCATTTGGAAAAATTCAAATGAAAATTATTGAAACGAAAATTTTATTTCAAAATTACAAAACTCCAACAACGAAAAACCGGAAAGTGCGGAATTCGGTCTTTCGTGAGTCGCTGTTCTATAGTAACGTGTCAGAGACGCATATGCTAGATTTCTCTGCTCCGTAATTTTGCGCTGAAGAGAACCTTAGATTTTCCCCATTATAGGGTCGCTCGATCATTCCTAGATTACACTAATTGAAATTTTTTATTGTTTCTTTTTTTAATTCATAAAAAGTGATACAATATTTTTAAAAAATTGGCCCATAATCTCTAATTTCTTTCAAAAATTATTTTAAAAATCAGTAATTATTAAGAGATTCAAAATGCATCATTTTCCTTCCATACATGATGTGAGCCGGTAGATTTTGGCGTTCTTCGGACGGTCGGATGATGGGAGGAGGAAGAGGCAATTGCGCCCAACATGGATGTCGCATGTTGTTCATTAGGAGAGACAATCATTTGGTGTTGTTGTTGATCGGCGGGTGGCGAATCTGGTGGTGGGGTAATGGTCCGGACCTTAAATAAAATTATAAAAATCAATTAAATAATTTAGAAAAAACAACCATTAGACCAGTTGCTTAACGAATTTCTGTTGATTTCTTCCAATTTCCTTTCATTTTTTTGGTTTCCTTCAATTTTTTTCTTCCATTTATCCATGTTTTTTCATTTGAAGATTTTCCTCTTAAGGTTTATTTTTTCTAGGACAGTTGACTAAATTTAAAACAAAAAGTTCCCCGGATGAAATAAGTATATTCTTCCATTTTTTGTTCCATTTTTCTCTTTAATGCCCATAATGATGGGTCGTGTTGAGGGCATGGTGCCCGTAAATGGATGCCACCAAATGGTCACTTTCGCTGGTGGCTTGATATTGAGCCATACTATTTCCATTTATTAGGTGTTCTACACCATTATCACTTTCCCCATTGTCTTGTGTTTCATCATCATCCTAAAAACAATAAAAATCAAATCAGAAAAAATAATTAAAAAAAAACTAAATCAAGCCTACAATGCTTCTTGACAACTTTTACCTGTTGGTAAGGAGCCGGTTCATCGCCCATTCCGCTTCCGTTGCGTGACCGACGACGGGCGTTCATGAAGAAATTGGACACCGTTGACATGTCAAGACGAAGATGTTCCGCGATGGTCTGTTGCATTTCCCGACTGGGCCGTTGGGTCTCTTTGAAAATGGCCTAAAATCAAACATTCATAAGTATTTATTAAAAAAAGAATTGGACCTGAAGTGTCCGCTTTTGGATGTCCGTGAACACGAGACGCGGTCTTTTCTGCGGCGGGTTCCCGCCCTCCTCGTTTCCGTCACTCGTCCGCCGGTTGCGATGATGGTGTCGCGAGTTTTGGGCCGGCGTCGGCGGTGGGATAACACCTGAAGCCATAGGTCCCTTGTACATGTCCAAAATGCTGAGCCGAATGTGTAGAGGTTGTTGCAGCCAGTTGAACATGCGACGGAATGTTTCGCGGCCCGACTTTAGCCGATTCCATGGTTTTGGGTTTCGTAACAAATCGGAGAGAGTCCCTTGGCTTCGGCAAAGAATGCGCTCGGCAAAGATGGCTTGCGGAATGGAGTGTTGCTGAACAATATGACATGTTTTAGGTGATTTCCTGATAAAAACCCCAGACCTTCAGCTCGTAGGCAACCCGTTTGCACAAGTCCTTCGTGTCGATGTAAATCTCGTCATCAATCTCGGCATTCAACGGGTCAGTGGTGTCCGTTGTTGAGTATGTTGCGCGAGGTACACCTATAAAAATTAGAATTGAAATTTATAATTTTCCAATTTTATATGGAAATAATAAATTTCACCAGCTCCGGGACCCATCGGTCCATATCCGGTCTGTGTGTTTGGCCCGCCTGCTTCCATCCCCATCGTCTCGCTTTGTTGTTGTTGCTGCTGATGAGCAACGACACTTTGGTTGTGTTGCTGCTTGGCCTTTGAACGACGTGACGGGGTCGTTGTGGCGGGTTGGCTGATCAGATGGTGTTGTTGGACCATCTGGTGCTGTTGTTGTTGCGGTGTGCGAGATGGCATTTGGTGTACAATGAAGTGGGTGTGCTGCTGATGAGGACTTTGCTGTTGAATGCTTGGAGATGGCTAAAAAAGCGAATTCATGAATTTTTTGTTAAAAAGTGGGCCATACACCAATCTCTTAAAGGAAAAAATCAGTTTGATTTATCTTCGGCAGTATCCAATTCATTATCAAATTTGGCTTGGTTTTTTTAATGAAGAAACACATTCAGTTTTAGAATATTATATATAAATTCTACTGAATCGCGAGAAAGTGATGCCAAAATTGATGAAGTGATCTCCACATTGCTCAGTGCCGGCGGTGTTTCTGCATTTGCCATCCGCTCCAGCTCCTGGGCACTTGGCCCTTGCATTGAATAAGCACTCGCGTCGCCATAGGCGTCGTGATGGTGCGAAGCGGTTGGGGTCGGCTGGTAGCCGCCAAGTTCATTCACCGGATTAATCTCCTCCTATAAAATGAGTTTTTATTCGAAAAATTCATCAAACTTAATTTTTTATATAGAATGTGTATCCTAGAATTTATTTCAATAAATTCAATCTCTTCCAATTTTGACAGCTTTTACCATAGTATCTGGTTAATGCCTCTCATGTTTTCATATCTCCTCTATCCTCTCCTGAAGAAAAAAATAAGGAAAAAAATTCGTCTCAACTTTTTTTTTGAAGAAATCGTGTATTTGAAGGATTTTTGACTGGAATAACTCAAAATTTGCTGTTAGCTGACCTTTATGTAAGCAACGCTGTTTGTGGTTCGGCGAATGCCGCTGAGCAGATCACTGGTCCTACTTCCTCCGTTCGGCCGATGCAAATGGGACACGGACACACTGCTCAGCAGCCCCAACGAACCGCCGGGGTCCCCTGGTCGGTTGCCTTCCAATTGAAGCGGAGAGAGCAAACCGGCGGGGCCATTGCCAAAGCTGAAAATGTTAAATTAAATAAAAACCCAAATTAAAGAATAATACTTTGTCTTCTCAAGCTGGCCAGATGAATGTAATTGAGGGTGGTGACCCAGATGATCTAAGGACTCCATTTTGAGTGACGAAATGTAGTGAGATGAGCTGGGCATCGGCACCAAATTTGCATAGCCACTAAAAGATAGGGAATGAATATAAAATGCTTGGAAATTGGAGCAGATGATAGTTCTCCGAAAAAAATGATGAAAATACACTTAATGTGATTTTCTATTCAATATATCAGGAACACTGAGAATTATAAATTCTAGAAAACATGAACCAAATTTTCAGAAAAATTACCAAGATATAAAGTTTAAATTAGGATTGATCCGATCCGACATTATAAAACTACGTTTATTTATTTCTACAGAGGAGTAATTAATAGGTTTGCCGCCCAAAATTTCCCCGACAAAAAAACAGACCCGAACCTGTTCCCGTCAGCACCACCGGCCATGCTGACCGTGGTCAGTGAGGCCAGCTGGGGACTGGTGGTGGGGTGGGAAGGGCCGCCCTCATGTCCACCGCCGCCCATGGCGGCCAGCGAGTTGTGATGGCCGTGGCCATGACCGTGCTGGGGACTGATGGTCTCCAGAAAGTTCTCGGGCAACTCCTCAAAGTGGCGGCTGGGGGTGTTGAAGCTGATCTGTGGGTCGATCTGGATGAAACCGCCGACTCCGGACAAGTCACGTCTTAACAAGCAAAAAATTTTAGGGTGATGTGTTTAATGGATCAGATCAAAAAATTAATGATTTATTATAGGGAAAGTGGAAATAAACATTTAAAGTTTACCAAGAAAGTAAACCCAAATAACATTTCCATGTTCAAGTTAAAGTATAGGATGACCCGAAAATTTCAGAGATAAGATAGGAGTTATAAGAGAAAAATAAACTTAAACTTCAAATACTTTGATTGTTGACCGCCGCTGTTGGGACCAGCTAATCCTGAGGGATGCCCACCGATGCCGCAAGAGGTGACGGCCGGTGGCTCCATCGGATAAAAATTTGTGAAAAAATTATTCTTTCTTTGGTCGGCGATATTATTTAAAAATATTAGGGGCTGAAATCTGAAAACGAAAGTATAGAGTTAAATTAATCATTGAGCAAAAATAATAACAAATGAAAGTGGAATATTTAGGTTTTTTGAGGGAGGCCAGGAGGTTAGGGGTAAGGATCTCATCCCATTCACATTCAGGTTTTACGCTTGCTCATCATTCGCCCAAGAGTTCGTCCACTTCCTATCATCTCCTCCGAAAATGTTTTCCCCTTTTCCACCCCACATTTTGCTCTGATTCTCTGTCCCAATCAGTCACTATTCATTCACTTACATATCCAACAACCCTGGCCTCCAAACTCCATCATAAAATGCATAAAAAACCAACCAAAACCTGTGATGAACGAACCCCAAAACAGAGGAGAGGCAAGATAATGGGAGGGTGGGGAGTGGGGAAGTAGGAGGATGGCAGACAGCAAGAATCCAAGAATCTCGTCCCTCTCCCTCCCCAATTTTACACTCTTTGCACGACATTCTCTCCCCAAACAGCCACAGAGCACTCTTCTTAATGGCCCTCCTCACTTCGCTTTCCTATGGTATTTGGCGCAAATTTGAAAAAGATGAGCAGATTGTCCGCTAGCTAGAGATTGTGAATGACGAAGTTCCTTGTTCTGATAAATGAAATGATAACAAACATGGAGGCTGACTAAAAACAGGAATTCTAAATTAAAATCGTCTTTAAAAATTTTTTACAGGCTGAAAAAATCCGGCATAATTACTGTATTTTTCGATCTTTATGATTAGAAGGAATTGTGAATGGCTCGGATTCGGATAATCATTTTTTGTGCAGACTTGATTATGTAAGATTTGACATGCATGCCACGGAACGAGCAGCAGGTCGCGAGTTCACGGGTCCCCACAGAACATCCCCATTCACACCCACAAAACCTCCCCAAGCAATTATTTATTGGCGTTTCTCGGCGGGGAGTATGATACATTTTCCCTAAGTTTTTATTTTATTTTACACGATGTAATTGAAATTTTTTTCCGTTAGAAAAAACATTAGAAATTTTCTTGGGGACGTTCTATGGGGTACCCGCGAGTTCAATCCCGCTTTGTGCCAAATTTTAATACCTGCATTTGCGAAGCTGGATCGGTTTTTTGGATTTGGGCGGTTTTTTGCCGGTAGGGGACGTTTGAGCGCGGCTGGTTGAGCGCCAGAGCCAGAGCTAGAAAAATGATTATAACTCAGCTCAAACGAAATATAGAGAAACAAGTTTGGTGTCATTAGATAGATCTAAATGTCGGCTATAAATTTGCTAAAAAGAATTTTTGCCTTGGCCAAGTAGAAAAAAAGTTATTGCCAGATCATTGGCCAAAGGCACGATTTTATGGCTTAATTTGGCCATAACTTTTTTCTACTTGGCCAATCTAAAAATTCTTTTTAGCAAATTTATAGCCGACATTTAGATTTATCTAATGACACCAAATCCGTTTCTCTAATTTTGTTTGAGCTGACTTGTGAGTTATAATCATTTTTCTAGCTCTGGCGCTCAAACGGCCGCGCTCAAACGTCCTGTTTCGGGTTTTTGCACCCAAATTTGGGTTGGGGTCATTTCGGCGCGGGCCATTTCGGCGCGGGGGTCGTTTCGGCGCGGGCCATTTCGGCGCGGGGGTCGTTTCGGCGCCGCCATTTCGGCGCGGGGCCATTACGGCGCGGGGGTCATTTCGGCGCCGTGAAATTTCTTGAAAGCCCTAGGCTTGTGAAATTTTTTAATTTTTTCTAAAAACTGAGGCCTGGAAAAAATTTTAAAAAACAGGCCGCCTGTAAATTTTAAAAAAAACTGAGGCCTGGAAATTTAAAAAAAACTAGGCCTGGAAATTTTTTTAAAAACTAGAAAACTGAGACCTGGAAATTTTTTTTTAAACTGAGGCCTGGAGATTTTTAAAAAACTGAAGCCTTGAAATTTTTTTAAAAAACTGAGGCCTGGAAAAATTCTTAAGCTATGGGAAATTATGGGAAATTTTCAAATTTGGCGCCGAAACAACCCCCGCGCCGAAATGACCCCCGCGCCGTAATGGCCCCGCGCCGAAATGGCGGCGCCGAAACGACCCCCGCGCCGAAGTGGCCGCGCCGAAATGGCGGCGCCGATGTGGCCGCGCCGAAATGGCTCGATTCGCCCAAATTTAGGTTTGGTATGGTTGGTTACTGTATTTTTAGCACACGTATCGGGAATAAACAGAACGCCAAGCCCTCTGAAGCTTCACAATAATTCGAACCCAGGCATCTAACGGTCAATGGAATTGGCCCAAAATGAACATCCTCTGCGAACTCATCTCGTAAAGCGATGTCTTTTTTTGTATATCCTATCAAAAATAAGCCAAGAAGGGATACGGAAAAGGTCCAAAAATAAAATTGGAAATAATTAATTTAAATCATTTTCGGGACATTGACGGAGTTTGGACATTTTGTTTTGTGAATCTCAAAAAGGGATAAATCGATAAATTTGAGACAACGGAAATAATTCGACAGGTATTTCATGGACATTCTGCCAGAAACAGCTTCAGATTCGTCGCAGAATACAAAAAACAAAACAAATTTATCATAAAATTGTAAAATTTGGGCATTTTTCAATTTTCGTGGATATTCACAATTTTGTCGGAGTTTGTTCGTCCTTTTCTTCGCTAATTGGGCGCCTCGGCACAGCCCGGCACTTGCATCTTGGGCAGACACTTGTCAATGGGCGCGTGGTAGACCAGGCCCGGCTGGCACAGAAACTCGCGCGGCTTCCCGCCGGTGCAGACAAAGTAGAAGGCGGAGCAGCGGGGGCCGTAGGTGCCGTTGGGCAATGCGACGCAGGGGTTGGAGGCTGAAAAACGCAGGGAAAAAGAGGAAAAACGCGGGGATTTAAAGGGGAAAACGCAGAGATTGAGGTTGTAAAAAATCGAGATTGGAAGGTAAAAAAAAAACGAGCATTAGGGCTGAAAAACACGGGATTGAGAACAGCGATAGTTCAAAAAAGCAGGATTCAGGCTGAAAAATGGGCTGGTTGGGGAGGAGGAAAGGAAAATCGAGTGTTTCACCAAAACCCATGCCGAATTTATGGGTTTTTCAGCACTTACTAGGTTGATGCGGGTGCTGCACCGGGGCTGGCGTGGGAGGCGGACTGGTCGGAGTGGGCGGTTCAATTGGACGGGGAACCCTGAAGAAACAAAAATTTGAACCAAAAGAGAAAGAAACCATTTTTTTGACTTTTATAAACCTCTTGAACCCTGCCCCCAAACCCGGGCCCCCCTCCCGAAGCCCGAACCTCTTCTTCTTCGATTCGGCCTCCTCCCTAACAAGTGCCGAAACTTACGGTGGCGGCGGCGGCGCGGAGCCCCCGCACTCGGGCACATTGCTGTCATAGTTGCATTGGCCACTTGCCTGCGCGTATTTCAGCCCCTGCGGACAGCGCAGGGTGAACCCGGCGTGGCCGGCACAACTGAATCCGGAGGGGGGGGGGGAAAGTTCGGCACCGGATCCCCGATTCAGGAAGGAATTCGAAAACCCCGAAAGTTCGGGTCCTTTCAACCAAATGGACCCCACAATCCCTGCTCTGTTCGACCTGATGTATTCGGAGCTGCATCCCTGGCTGTAGTAGCCGACCTCACGTCCGGAACAATTGGCCGGAGGCGCCGCATAGTCCTCCGAGCGAGGGGAGGGTTGCAGAGGTTGGGTGCCCGGGGAGGCGCTGAAAATGTCGAAATTGGATTCCGATTCACCGACTTTTAGACCTAAATCCACTTTTCCAGCCTTTTTGGCCATAAAAAATGAAGGTTCCCCGCCATTTAAACCCATTTAAGACCCGTAAAATGACAAAACTTTGACTTTTTTCCACTTCCCAGCTCTTTATCTTTACCTTAAAACTCGAATTTTCCAAACCTTTAACCCCTTGAATCCGGTCTGAAAATCAGACCTAACAGGGCTTTAAGTAGGATTTAAGACCCCCTTCCCCCAATTTTGGACCTTTTGGCCCCTATGCATCCGGCCACATTGTCCCGGTAGTCGCACTGTCCCGTGTGCGCGTTGAAGAACAGCCCCAGCGGACACTCCAAGCGCGTGCCCAGCCCGCCGGGCGCGCACGCGTAGTACGACGCTCCGCACGCGTGTTCCGCGTGCATGCCCGCCTGCTTGCCCGCACGCGTGCAGAAGCCCCCGGCCGCGCCGTGGTCGAGAAGAGGGCCGGGCCGAGGCTGGGGAACCGCAGGGGTCGGAGGGGCCGACGGTTTGGGAGTGGAAGGACTGAAAAATTCGGTGTTTAGTGTTGGGAAGTTTGAAATTCGGCAGTTGAGGTTGGAAGGTTAAAAGGTTAGGTTTTTTCGATTTATGCGCTATATACTTGGCCACTTGGGATTAGGAGGCCGGAAACTTTGGATAGGGCCAGAGTTTGAGGATGATTTTGAGGATGACCTGACCTCGTAAAATTCTCATTTTTAGGGTTGGGTAGTTTTAAGTCTTGGATACGAAAATTCGGGAATTTTTTGGTCGATAAGGCTGAACTTTTTGAGGTTTGGGCTTAAAGTCCCGAAAGATGCGGAAATGGAAAAAATTGGTTTAAAAGTCTAAAAATTCGAGCCCCAAAGAACCTGTATGTTGTTGGCGGCTGCGGCGGGGTTGCAATTTGCGGTGGTTGCGGCACGACAGAAGGGCCTTCGCCCTAAACCCCGCCTCCGCCTCCTCTCCTGCCTCCTCCTCTACCTCCGTCTCCGCCTCCGTCCCCTCTAACCCAGTTACCGCCGTGTATTGACCCATTTATCACGTTAAAATGTTCAATAGCATTGCCCTAATAACCCGCTGGGTGGATTAGCAATTTTTCGCAACTCGGCGTTTTTTTCGCAACTTAACTTCCGGAAAGCATTTGCGCTTACCTTCCGCCGCCGCGTTGCGCACACACCTCCGGGTACTGGCAGGACATTGTGCGCGTGTCGAACACCAGCCTGCCCGGACAGGCCATTTTGATTGCCCTCTTTCCCAGGCAGGCGTAGAATTCGGACGCGCACGGGGTGCGCACGTAGTATCCGTTGCGTCTGGTGCCGCAATGGAAGTCCACCGGGGCCGGCGGCGGTTGCGGAGGCGACGGTGCGTGTCCGACGGAAGGCGCAAGTTGTGCGGGGTGCAGGTTGCACGCGTGCGGGTACTGGCACATGGCGCGGGATGGGTCGAACACCAGGTTGCCTGGGGGACAATTGGGCATATTATTCATCCAGCGTTGGCCAAATTGGGACATTTGGCCCAAGTGGGACAATTTTAGGAAAATTGGGACAATTTGAAAAATTGGTTCAATTTTTGTAATTTTTCCCATTTCAATGACTTTTTGATATTATCCCGAGCCGAGGGCAAAATAGGATTGACCAAATATTGTGCATTTTTTAGATATTTTCAAAGGACAAAAACGGGATAATTTGGTTGATAGGGGAAAAGTTGGAAAATTGTACAAAAATAATTTCTAAAAGATTTAGAGCAATTTGTGGGCAATTTCTGGGATCTCTCAGCAAAATGCAAAATTTTGGTCATTTTGAGCAAAAAATTTGGGACCTTCCCGAGGACAAAATTGGAACAATTTTAGGACATATTAGGACCACTCACCTGGACACGTCAGCTGTACCGCGTGGTTGCCGACGCCTAAAAGGGCACAAAATTGGTCCAAAAATGTCAACATTTTCAGCAAATGATCTCACAAGTGTAGAACTGCGGAGTGCAAGCCTGCTTGTAGTAGTAGCCATCAACGCGTCCGGCACAGCGGAAGCCCCCGTTGTGGTGGGGCGGAAGCGGAGGACGCGGACGCGCAACGGGCGGCGAAGGCGGAGGGGCGACGGACGGAGCGGAAGACAGAGGCGGAGGGGCGACGGACGGAGCGGAAGACAGAGGCGGAGGCGCAACGGAAGGCAGGGGCGGAGGCGCAAGGGTGGCGGTGTTGCTGAACAACCCGGAAAGCAATTTTCGAATTCAAAAAATGGCGCCAAAATACTTTTTGCCACAATCCTCAGGACGTTCGCATTGGTATTTGGAGACATCGAAGACCAGCCCCGCGGGACAGTTCCTTGGGCGTGTCTGGTTGTCGGAGCAGACCACGTAGTCATTCCTGCAGTTGTGCTGCACGTAGTGCCCATCCCGTTGTCCGTCACAACTGAAGTTGCCAGGCTCCGGAGTTGCAGGGGCGCTAAAAAATATTTTGGAATCGCAATGGAACCGAACCAGGCCTGCTAAGCTTAAGCCTAAACCAGCGTTGCTTAACTTGCCAGATCGGACGCCCTCTTTGGCGGATTAAAGCTGATTGTGAGTGGCCGATCTGGCAAGTTAAGCAACGCTGGTTCTATTCCTCAATAAATATTTTCCGTTTTCTCGACAACTTACGGTTGCGGTGCAATTTGCTGCCCATACTGCTCTTGTTGTGGCGGTGTTTGTTGTGCCTGGCCATAACTGAAAAGTTTCCGATTTTTTGAAGGATTTTCAGCGGTTTTTTTTATCCCAACCCCTCGGTTTTGTTTTTCCCGCATTGGTCCTTGTACTCGCAGGCCCCTGTGGAGGTGTCGAACACCAGTCCTTCCGGACAGAACATCTCCACCGCTTGCCGATTCGAGCAGACAATGTAAGTTGGCTGAAAAATTGGAAAAAGTTGCCTAAAGTTGCACAACAAAATCCGAAATATTGGTTGTCCTAAATCGTGACACAACCTTCTATTTCTCCCTACCAAGTTAACCTGTCTATCAGCCTGCCCCAATATGGTAGAACTCTTTCTAACATTTCAAAGCCGATTTGTCACAAACTACCAAGCTACAATTACCTATCCTCTACCAAGTTGTCTCAAGTTGCGCTTCATTTCCTGTCTTATTCAATTTTGGGTTTCAAATTTCTCCTCAAAATTGTACCTGGCACTGGTGGTTCCAGTCATAGTTGCCGTCATACAGATTGGCACAATTGAAGGGCGATGGTGCCGGGTGTGGCGATTGTGCCGGGTGTGGCGATTGTGGCAGTTGTGGCATCCCAGCAGAGGAGATTGTTGGTTCGAGTTCTGTCCTTGGTTGTGGTCTAAGAGAGCGGGAAAAATTGCAACAAAATGCCCAAAAAGTTGCGCAACGGACTCCTTTAGAGGTTGCTGGCGGTTGTGGCACTCCTCCGGATGTTCGCATTGGTATGCCACGGCATCGAACACTAGCCCCGCGGGACAGTTCCTTGGGTGTGTTTGGTTGTTGGAGCAGACCACGTAGTCATTCTTGCAGTTGTGCTGGATGTAGTGGCCGTCCCACTTTCCGGCACAACTGAAGTTGCCCGCCAGCGGAGTTGGGGAGGCACTTGAAATTTAATTTAAAATCGAATTTGATAGTTGCATCGAAAGGGAATCGAATCTGGCCTGTTAAGCCTATTAGTCCTGCTGTAATTGGCAGAACGGATCGTGCGATGGCGTCCCAGCTGATTTAAACCACCACATTTACATGCATAACATAATTCTTAAAATACAATTGGGTGAATCCTAAAATCCAACCGCTTGAATTATCCGGAATTTTTCTTTTTTTTTTGGCCATTTGCCTCTGGGCCGAGATTGTTCAAAATTTTTGTCTCTTTTTGGATCCACATCTATTCATTTCAGGACAACTTACGGTTGTTGCGGTTGCGGGGTCACTTGGTCATAAGATCCGCCGGCCGGAAGTTGGGTGCTGTTTCTGCAATTTCAAATTATGTAAAACAGCGGAAAATCCCTTTAAAGGTTGCTTGGATTGGGCTAAAATGTGACCAAAATTTCTTTTAACAACAAAAGTTAAATATCGCGAGAAATTTCGAAAATATTTCAAAATGCCATTAAAATGAAAAATGTTGAACGAGTTGCGCAACTGACCCCTGTCGGTTGTGGCACTCCTCCGGGTGGTCGCATTGGTATGCCACGGCATCAAACACCAGCCCCGGGGGACAGTTCCTTGGGTGTGTTTGGTTGTTGGAGCAGACCACGTAGTGGTTGTGGCAGTTGTGCTGGATGTAGTGCCCGTCCCGTTGTCCGAAACAACTGAAGTTGCCCTCCAGGGTTGTTGCGCTCAGTTGCGGCACAACTTTCTCATATGCTTGCGGCGGTTGCGGAGCAACTTCCGGTTGCTTTGGTGGTTGCGCGGGAGTGTTCGGCACAATCTTGACAATGTTCTTGTCCCAATTTGGCCAAGATCCGTGTCCCTTGTCCCGAGGCAGATCATCCCCCCCCCCCATTCGTTTCCCCACCGGAGCAGAAAAATGATCATAACTTTTTCAGATATAACTTAAAGAAATGAGTTTGGTGCCAAAAGATAGCCCTAAATGTCTGCTATAGCTTGCAAGAAAACCTATCCGGTTTGGCCAATTCGAAAAAAGTATGGCCAAGTTAAGCCCTAAAATCGTGGTTTTGGCTAAAGATCTGGCCATAACTTTTCGACTTGGCCAAATCGGATAATTGTTCTCGCACTCTTATAATAGACATTTAGGGCTATCTTTTGACACCAAACTCAATTCTCTAGGTTATACCTGAAAAGTTATAATCATTTTTCTACCGCGGGGGGGGG
>LDKF01001497.1:990-36135 GCA_001026735.1 Rotylenchulus reniformis
AGCTGAATATAAAGGCTAAGAGTTATGAAAACTTTTTTAGAGCTATAAAGAATTTCTCAAAAAAAAATTTCCAAAATAATGATGAAAAAAAATTTGGATCATGATCCTGGGTGATCTGATCTGATCCAGATCATGATCTGACGTGATCTGATCTGATCCTGATCCAGGGGGTCGGATCAGATCAGATCAGATCATTTTTGATGATCCACTCCCCTGGATCAGGATCAGATCAGATCATCTCCGAAAAAGGTGGATCAGGCAGAACACTGGTCGGGAGTAAAGGCTGAGTCCGAGGTGTCGAAGACCAGGGAAATTGCGCAAAAAAAGATAATCGAGCTCCGATCGATAATACTAAAAAACGAAAATAATCAGCAAAAAATTCTAGAAAAAAACTAGAAATTTTGGTACTTGTACAGTTTATTTAACATCAGACTGTTTAAAAATTGAACAAAAAGTAGAAAGGTGACAAAATCATAGATTTAATGAAATCATACGACAAATCTGACTTCAGATTCGAATCTTAAAACTCCGGATCACTTCTAAAATGGTTAAATTGGCAGAAAAAAAGTTGAAAAAAAATTCCAGGGGGGGGGTAAACTGCACAAGTACCGAAATTTTTACTAACCATTGCGAAAAAGTTCAAGGAACGAACACGAGTGCCGAGTTTTTGGATCGGCTCCAGTGCACTTGCATCCAATCCACTAAATTCACAGTGACGAAAATCCAAGTGCTTTATGGTGGGAAAATGATCGGCGACAAGACGAATCTTAGTATTTAATTCAAAATATATTTATGATGTTTTTTTATAAACTGTTTTCGTATCACCATTGTGCAATCAATGGCCACACCAGAGAAGCAACATGCGATCAAATGAGCACCACAACGATATCCAAGCGGTTCAATCGAACGGACGTTGTCCTTCAACAAAAATAATCGAAAATGAATTTGCGCATAAATATTAGGGTGATTCAAAAGTTTTGTCGTTTTTGGCGAGCTCAAAATTTCGACTTTCTGATAAATGCGACGGCAATAAACAAGCTAAGTAAAATTATGTATCATATGACCATGTTTCGTGTTCAAAAAAACGAGTTTTTGGGTAGGGGTTAAAATTTGAATTTCGTATTGAAACACCTAGAAAATCAAGGCTAACCGATTTTTAAACGCGCGGATCGTATTCAGCGCATTTATTTGACTATTTATTTTGTCGATATTACTTTTCCTCCTTTTTAAAAGATTATCACTAGGAATTTTTAAAATTTTCAACACATCCAATTAGCCGGCTTTCAGATGATTTTTCAAAAGAAAACCTTAAGTGGACTAAAATTCATAAATGATTAGAGATATCAAGCCTTCATTTGATACAAACTTTGATATGACTTGGTAGGTGCTTTCTGAAATATTTAATAGTAAAAGACAAAACTTTTGAATCACCCTTATATTCTGATCATCTATATAGAAAAAAATAAGCTACAAACCAGCTTATATCCGTAAGGATTGGCCCATCTTTTAAAAACTTGCAGCAAAAAATACCAGAGAATTTGTAATAAATTCATTTTGCCATCTTTTTTGTAGTAGGTCTGGCTTTTTTATTATCAAGCCCTAGCTCTATTTTTTGTTAATAAATTTTTTAAATGCATTTGAACCGGTTTTTAACAAATTGTGATGGGGCATAGCCCCATCACGTCCAAAAACCAACGAATTCATTCGCTGGTCACCTCTCCTCCCGGGATGAGTGACAGGTCAGGGTCCGCCAAAAAAGAGATGGCGAGAGGAAAAGGGAGAGAGTTAGAGGAAGGAAGAGAAACCGCCAAAAATGGCGGCGAGAGGAAAGGGCAAGGAAAGATCATTGCCCATTTCCGCCCTCTTTGAACAGAGAGGCAGAGAAGCTGGAGGTGGCGAGGCCGTTGGGTCAGAGAAAGGGAAAGAGGGAAAAGAGTGCAAGCACTCTGCCCCTCCGCTGCTGCCCTGACAGTTCAAACGAATGGATTAGCGCCGTTCTCTGCACCTTCGTGCTGGAACCGAGCACTTTTCGTGCTGGAACCCGTCGAAATCCCGCCCACCTCGGCGGAACTCCACGGTCCTGCATAAAAGGCAGCGAAAAGAAAGGAAAAGAGGCTTCCGAGGAACCATTCTTCCAGCGAGCAAACCGGCAACTTCAACCTCATCATGCACTCGACGAACGACGACCGCACTCATGAAGGCATGGATAGCCAGACCCTGGCTGGTCCCGCTGCCGCTCCTGCAAGGCAAAAGGCCTGGGCGGAGCGAAGCGTGGAAAGTGGACTGGCCCGTGTAGGCCGTGAGGACCACGGCGTAAAGACGCCGAATGTGAATGGAGTTGGAGGAGGGGCCAAGTGCCCGGGAGGAGCGGAACAGGAGGATCACCAAGTTGCACTCAGTGCAGAAAACTTAAAAGGTGAAGGAGTGGAGGAGAAGGGCAGAGGTCCGGGGGACCTGCGGTGCCCGCAAACTCAAGTTGGCCTCAGTCAGCTCAAACCACCCCAAGTTGATCTCAGATCAGAAAACGAAAAAGTAAAATCCTTTGGGCCCAAGGCCATGACTGAGCAATGGTCCACAACGGATTCCGCTAGTGACAAAGGTCGCAACGGATCCGGATGTGAGAGGTGGGACCCTCCGAAGGAGTTCAAGCAGCATTCCGGAGGTGAAGGAAAGGGGTCAGGACAAAGGTCCACAACGGACTCCAATCCTCCGAGGGAGAATCTGGAGGTGGTCCCTCCCACGAAGTTCAGGCGGGACTTCGGGAGCGAGATCGCAAGGACCAACCGTAGGACTGGGAAGTGCTTCCTCTGCAAAAAGACCGGCCACTTCGCAAAGGAGTGCCGGTCAAGTCCCTGGCCAGGATGCATGCCTTCCCTTCCTATGGGTACCGCTCGCCCGAACACATCGGGAGAGTTGGTGAAGTCGACCCCTGGGAGTGGGCCAGAGCAGCACGCCAACCACTGTGCAACGGATGCTAAGGCGATGGACCAGGGAGAATGGACCCAGTCCCCGTACCCCGAGACGTATTTTCGCATGTTTACTAAATCCCTCAAAGTCAGTTAGCCATTAATAATACCAATTTAATGCGCCGAACAAGTTTCCACCCGAATCGAAGCATGATGTTGCGCCATCGTCGACAAACCCGCTCAATCCCCACTGCAGTTTGAAGATCATCAATGAGATCAAAGATCACCAACTAAATAAATGGATGGAAAGTGTAGGGCATTAAAGAGTGAAAAAAAACAAACCAAAATTTCATCTGGCACTCGGTTCATTTTTGGTCAACTTAAGGTGGATTAGGCCTAGTTGCTAAACTTATTATATTCAACTTTAATTTTTAATTAAAAATAACACCAATATTTAAAATAATACATAATGAGAGTGAGATGGCATAAAGAGGTCAGAAAATTGGTATTGATATTTAGAAACTACAACAATTTGAGAAAAGACATCATATTATCGTATTTTTATGGTCTTTTACACCGATCTGATTTGCCTTTGCATTTAATTAGCTCAATTTTATTTTGGTTAAGAATTTTCAAGTAAATTAATTAATTTATTGGCGAGAGGGGGCTTTAAGAATAATGAATAGAGCCAAGATAGGTTAGTTATAACCTACAAATCTTATTATTTTTTTTAGTTTTTAATTCAATTATGTGAGAAAAAATGCATATTAGGATGTTTTTAGATGGTCGTAAAATTTTTAAATATACAAATTAAAATTATAAAATTATTTTGGACTTTGTTAAGCAAAAACTTTCGCTCAAAAATGCAATAAAAATGGGAAATTTTTTTTGCCTTTTCTGCAACTGTTTGTAGGTCTTTACTATCCCTGGCGTTTTTATCAAATAAAAATCCGGGCGCAAGGCCTTCTGGTGAAAAAGATTAGTGTTTTTTGATGAATTTAAATGAAAGAAATGAGCAAAATGTACTTTTTTAAATATGAGTTTTGGCGCCTTATGGCGTTTAGTAATACATGGGCTTATTGAGCCCCCATAAAATCCCAAATGTCAAATGACAATCCCATGAAAATGGCTTCAATTTTCAAAAATATGATGTAACTTTGGTATCCCCAGGGTGCGATATGCAACATTTATATGACATTTGCAGTATCCCATCCCTCTATATGACCAATCTTCCCATTTTGTTTTCATCACAGAAATTAACTTAACTTAACTTACATGTTAATCTCCTAAAATCCATATTGATCACATTTTACCACATTTTAAATGTTTATTAAATTGTATGAAACTGTTAAAATTATAAATAAAAACTGTAAAATGATTATATTTCTTAAGAAAACAAACAATTTTCGGTTTAAAAACCTTGAAAATGAAAACCCTTATTTTTTCTCGTTTATTTTTCAGCCATGCCTAAATCCTAATATGCCATAGAATTCCCTAAAATTCCATAGATTTTACTAATGACTGTAATTCATCTTTTTAAATTTTAAGAGAGGTGTTCAATGATGTCGTCGCCCCCACAATTGTCAGTAGACATTTTGCACCGCATAGCACAAAAAATGCTCTTCACCAAACCAGTCGATGCCAAATCATTCGAGATTGATCTACGCCATCAGAATGCATACACGAATTTTATGGTTGGTTCAGAGGCGTAAGAAGGGAAGGCGGGGGTGAGCAAATGGGACCCAGCCCCAGCCCCCGAAATGCCAGACTTTTAAAAAATATTTTATTTCCAATTTTTCTACACTAATTTTTCAATTTTCTATACAGTTCCCCTGAAATATTGGACTCATTACGCCCCTGATGCGTTAGTTCAAATAGTTTATGGTGCTGCTTTTGTCATAAATCCGCTTTCAGGCCGTCAATCCAACCACTCGGAACGTTTTTGTAAGCCAATTTATGAAAATGAAGCACATTCAGTTCAGCAGAGGAAAGGAACCGCAAATAAAATTATTCAAAAAGAAAAATTATTGGAAGTTAAGTAGCACAGATAAGGTTTTCTTTTTATCATTTATAATTTTGAATTTGCCAATTTAGAATTGAAAAAAGCATTTGCTAAAATGAGAGCTAAGCTATACCAAATCATTATCCAAACTTTTATTTAATGTTAATAGATTTAAAATATTTGATCTGATTGATCATGAACTAACATCATCGAAATATTTTAATTGATGCCATCACGTTTCGGATGATATTTCGACCATGCTTGGATCAAGCAATCAAGATTGATCAGACATTGGTTTGGGTCAAGTATTTAGACTTTTTCGGAACATTTTCTAAAAAATCTAAGTAAACATTTTGGAAGATTTAGATTGATTGACCGATTCAAAATCGTTTGTAGGTTAAAAAATACACCTATATTTGTTAGAATATTTAGAGCAATGCATTTTCTGGCCCCTATTTGGTTACAAAGAAATTTGTCGGATTTTTAATCGACTTTGGAAAATTGAATTTGTCATCTCTCAGAACATCTCATAATTTTGATGAAAATATTGTGGTTGCTTGCAGAAAACCGTGCAAATTTGCTATTCAATCCTTTTGTAAATTGTTTTTGAACAAAGGTTTAAAAAATATTGCTAAACTATTTAATTATAGCATTTAGAAATGTCGGATGAAGATGCATCAAAGATTCGTTTTGAGCTGGATGAATTGGATATATGGGAGGAGAACAAAGTGCTAGGTATGTACATATGTTAAATGATTATTTTTCCAAACCTAACAAAGCAGAGAGTTTGAACATTTTCGGATTGAGGTCCAAAAAAGTTCGAGCCAAAGCCAAGCGAGCCAAAAAAGTTTCGCTGAGAAAATTTTGCAATTTTAGACCAGTTTCTTGTGAAAATTGGTCTCAAAAAGCGTTGAAAAGAAAGTTGCTTTAATTCGAGGTGCAATATTTGGATGAAAATTGATGCATGAAATTTTTTTGAATTTATTCCATTTTTATTAAGACTTTCTATAATCGGGTGTGGCGTTGATAATTTAGATGATTAGCGTATCCAATTTGGGCCCTTTTATTTTAGGTCGTTTTCAGAAGTTAAAATAACGGGTCTTTGGAAGATTTCATCAAAACTACGACCTAAACCACATAAAGCTTATAAAAAAGTGGATTTTCAGCTGATCAACTTGTTTTTAATGGGCAAAACGTGAAAGGATGTATCTAACCGTGAGATTGCTGATTCGTGAATAAGGTGATTAAGATTTCAACAATGAAGCTTATGAATTTTTAGGTTCAATCTTCGAACAGCTCCTGAATTTAGATGCCAAAGAAGTGAATGTTGACCTTAGTGATGCGAAATTATTTGATTGCTCATTGTTTAACCGGTAAGTAAAGATAAAATTAAATTTTAACTCTATTTTGCTGAGTTATTATTTTAAGGAAGGCCGTTGCGAAAAGAACACAAAAATTTGATTTGTGTATTAGTTTATACCCTTGTTATGGCACCCAACTTGATGACTTGAAATTGAATTGGCATGAACTCCTAGAAGTTGTGCTTTCAGTTTGTCCCAATATCCGGCAGATTCACTTCAACATTGTGTATGATGTTCAATGGGATGAAAGCATAGAGAAAGTTGCGATCCATATGGGCCAAATGGTGGACATGTTTGTCCAGCAAATATTCCCAAATGTATCGGCGGAGGATAATTCGGATGTGCAGATCAATGTTTTACTGGAATTAAATTGCCACATCAAACAATACGAGGTCGGTCGGGGACCTTGATTAAAGTAGGTACATGTATAGTCTAGAAGGTGCTGGGTCGTTTTAAAAAAAGTATCATAATGGGCGTTTTAAAAAAAAGGATCAAAACTCAATATGTCCTTTAAAAACTTTTTTGTTAGACCTGTTAGACCAAATGTATAAAAGGTAAAGTTGTGCAGAATTTTATGCTCTATCTACTGGTATAAAATTTTTTTCGAATTTCGAACAAAAATATCGAAAAAAGTCGAAAAAACTGTATTTTTCGATATTTTTGATTTTTTCGATATTTTTGTTCGAAATTCGAAATATTTTTTATACCAGCAGATAGAGCATAAAATTCTGCACAACATTGCCTTTTATACATTTGGTCTAACAGGTCTAACAAAAAAGTTTTTAAAGGACATATTGAGTTTTGATCCTTTTTTTTAAAACGCCCATTATGATACTTTTTTTAAAACGCCATAGCACCGTCTAGAAGTGCTTTTTTATCCCCTCCACACCTTTAATACATGAAATTTATGTTTTATATCCATTTTGTTCATCGTAGAAAAATGTTTTTTGTACAAATCCGGATTTTACATCAGTGGACAATATCAAATCTGGACGATACCATCAATTAAGAGCGCAGATTTTAGAAAAATATATATTTCGTCAATTTCATTTTTTAATTATTCATACCAAACTCCCACTTTTAGAATGAAAATTTGGAATAAGAAGTTTAGCAGAAAATATTCATTATTCTAATTTTTCAGATTCGGCATCAAAAATTGCCCCAATAAGGCGGTTTATGCTTTTTTATTTTTTGAGATTTTCCAATACTGGACACAACGGGGAGGGAATACTCCTTTTTCGTATTGATTTGAAATGTTCATAAGCTTAAGTCTGTAAAATAATTCCTTGACGGTTTACTGGAGCTTGAGAAATTTTTCCCGGTTCTTTATCTTCAGTTAAACCTAATATAACTCCTAACGTTACGGTCTCTTACAGTCCAGTCTCAACCGATTTATTACGTATTGAAATTCAATTTTTTGTTTAGATAACCGACAAATTTGGCCGAATTCACAAATGCGAATTTCGAATTTTGGTGCGTGAATTCATTTATTCCTCAGACGCGACACAGGATTCGCCGGATGAACATGAGTTATAAGTCGGTTCAAATGAAACATAAAGAAACAAGTTTGGTCTCAACGATAGGATTATAAATTTCTTAGAAAATGAGCCTATAACCATCCGAATTGGACGAACCCAGAAAAAGTTATGGCCAAAATAATCATTCGTGCTGGCATTTTTGGAAGGCCGACTCGTTTTATTATTTTGGCCATAACCTTTTTAGGCTAAATTTTTAGCTAATAATTAACTCTATCTTTTCACATAAACTCATTCCTTTAGGTTTCTTTTGAACGGAGATATACCTAAAAAGTTCTTTTCCTTTCAAAATTTACGCTCGACTGCAAAAAGTTTGCAAATTGATTTCACTCTGGCGACGAAGAATCAGGTGAGCATAGAAAGTAATAAGATTAAGGCTTAAAGCATACAAAAATACAGAAAACTAGTGAAAATACCGGCAAAAATTTGATGATTTTTAACTCGAATCAAACTAAACTTTTATTTGTTTTTCAGGCTCTTCTGACGAGTCTCCGCAAAAATACTGATTATTAGTTTAATGGCCAACCCATAAAAATGCTTACCAATGAATCGTCGGCCAATTTGTTGATGGAGATAGCTGATTAGGCCGACATTGTTTAAAAATATTTTTCGAAATTTTAAATTAAATTTTGAAGAGCTGAAAAAAGAGTGCATTTTTGTTGGTTGCACATTTAGTCTGGTCCTGATCAAGTCAGTCACGGTTGGTTGACCGGAACGAAACCGAACCGAATAACTGGATATTGTTGAATAAACCGGCGGGACTAGGGGTCGAAAAACATGAAAATGAACCCAGGTGTCTAAACCAGCATTTTTTCGAAAATGCACCCCCTAAGAATGGAAAATTTGAAAAAAAACATATAGATAACATAGGCCAAAAATAATATATGTAGAGCATCACCAAACCAATTTTTTAAAAATATCCCACTTAGTATGCATTCAAAAATTTCTCATAAAAATATTGCCTTGAGCAAAAGTTGCAGTTTAGTTGCCCTCAAAATTTTTGGCGCCTTAATAGAACCAAGCCAGCAAATGCATAATGACACTTTTGCCCACCTCTTCAATCCTCTCCATATCTATAATCCTTCATCTGCTGATGCTGATAAGTTTTGTTCCCATTTTCGCTGCTGTTAATACAAAAGTACGTACGTACATTACTTTCAGGTTCAGGTCAAAGGTCGCTGTGAATATATGAATAACTCAACAAATATACTAGGTTTTTCAACATTTTCAGGCTTACAAGCTTACAACTGAACTGATGTTAATATCAAATATGTATTAATTAAAAACAACAAATAAGAGATTTTAATAGATGAAAAAATTAGGAAGTCAATGAGGCGAGATTCTCCATATAGCATATAACTCCAAGGGTGTTCCAACATAGTAGCTTACCCATGCTGCTTCAAAGCGAATTTCTGAAAAATAAAAATGTTCTGCAATTTCAACAAAACATTAGAATCATACAACGATTATTACATAGAAATGTTCTGTTTATTTTTTCATATATGGGGGTAAATGTTTTGATAAAAATACAAACTAAACAGAACTACATAATTATGTTAGATTTTTGGTCTTTTTATTGTTGGTTTCCTTTATAATTTTCAGAAACAACATGCATAAAGAGAAAGTTCAAATGAAAGAAATTCGAAAACGTAAAAAAAGAAAAGATCCCGCATAATTTTCTCACTGGCATATTGGCACTTTTCAACCTACGAAAAAAATCAAGATGATACTGTATTCTCACTAAAATAAGCCTCCCTATGGAAAAAATTAACCGGTACGGTATTAGATAGTATATGGTAAATGAACACATTATACTACAAAAATGAGCCGTGAAAATTCGCACTTGTCTGCTGCCGCCGATGAGTGCCCGTTAACGGCTTCGTTGTCCATCATTGGTCGCGCTCCACTGGTGCCACTCGGGCCAGGCTGATCAGCTTGAACTCCACTGGTGCCACTCGGGCCAGGCTGATCAGCTTGAACTCCACTGGTGCCACTCGGGCCAGGCTGATCAGCTTGAACTCCACTGGTGCCACTCGGGCCAGGCTGATCAGCTTGAACTCCACTGGTGCCACTCGGGCCAGGCTGACCACCACTTTCTTCTGGAGTGTTAAACTCGGCACAGATGCGCGCCTTCTCCTCATCGGTCAGGTCTTGTTAAATTTTTAGCACATTTTTGACCAATTTTTTTCCTTTTTAACCATTGGTTCCCGAGGGAGAAAATATTTGGATATCCTTTTCAAATGGGCTATTTTTAAATTTTTAAATAAATTTTTTCCTGGTTTTAAACGCGTTCAATTATTGTTCCGTTTTATAATAAATGTATTCCCTCTACCAGCTGCACCCAAAATCTCTGATATCAGATTTATAATATTATCAAGAACTTAACTACATAACAAGTAAGTAGGAAATCCGTTAGTAATATTATCAAAAAATCTAACTACATAACAAGTAGGATTTACTCAAGTAAATCCGTTAGTTGGCCCGTCCCTCCGTAAGTAAATCCCTTAACCGCTAGTGTTTTAGATAAAGTCTTAATTTTTTACTTGATGATATAATAAAATTGATATTAGATTCGGATTCAGTACCCTCGAACACACTAACGCTTTGGGAATTTTCGATTGAAACGATTAATGTGAGAATTGACTGCATAATAACAAATTTCTCAATTAGTAAATTAATTAATTAATTAATTATTTAACAAATTAACTTTTAAGGACAATTCTTACGTCATCCAAACAGAGCATTTCACGAATCACTTCCGGTTCTTTGTCCATTATACAGCGAGCACATTCTTGGGCACCTAAAAGAAGATTTGAAAATAATAATTTTTTATAACTTTAAAATTGTCAGAAAATTGCACTCCGTCTCGTTACTTGGCGGTCAAATTTGCTAAAGCATTTTTGCTTTTTTTCTGCCAAATTAAAGTTACCTTTTGAAAATATGTCCTAATAAGGTTAGAGGTTTTAGATTTGGGTAGTCACATTCATGAAAATTCATTTTTAAAATTTATCAGATAAAAAGAATTATCCAAATAAGAGTAAAAAAGGTAAAAAAATAATCCGGGCTAAAAGTATGTTTAATTTGAAAAGTACACATGATCTTACAGTAAAGATAGAGCGAACGCAAGTCCAGGAAGTTGGCAGCCACAAGTACTCCTTGACCATCTCGAAATCCACATCGAAGAAACTGCGCTCCCATTCGGTGAACTCGAACCAAATTCGCTGAAATTGTATTAAAGATTTAAAAAAAATCAAAATAAATTAATCAAAACCTCGGTGGTTGACGGATTTTCCTTGACCGTTGGCTCAGGAAGAGCTTAATTTAATTTTTTTATGTTTAAATATAAAAACTAGCGCATGACGCCGAAGTACCAGACATCCTGGCTCATCAGCTTATTTAATTAAAAAAATCTTTAATTATAAATTAATTTCTAAAAATAAGTTTTTTCAGCAGCTTATTTAAGCATTTTTACTTTTATATTTATTTATTAGTCTTTTTTATTTTTGTCTGTTGTTTCGCTGTGTACGAATCAAAATTTATTACCTAATTTAAAAAATGCACGCCAAAAAATAGTATAATTATTTTATTATGTCGACTATTTACCATGATGTTGTTGCATCCGCTCCAAAATGCGACCAAAGCACTCTTGGCCAATTTCGTTCAGGGGAAAAATAAATGGGTCGTTTCCAGGTTTGTAGAAAGTATCTTCAAGGCCGAGACTGTCCCTTGAATATATTTGGCTGAGACGTTTGAGAAAAAAATAATTAGATATCTACTTTTTAGGTTACAACTATCTACAATTTCAGGGCAGAAAATGGACCTTAACCCGTTAAAATGGTCCATTGTATGAAAAATTATAAATAAATCCTGTAATTTTGGTCCCTGAAAAGGTAATCCTGGAGTTTATAGGTCCCGAAAAAATTTTCTGTTAAAAGCTTCGTTTTTTTCGATACTGAGTTCCACTCGTTTTTTAAATATTCCGAGCATCACTAGGGGGCTTTTCGAGGTATTAGTTTTGATTCTGACACCAATTTTATCATATAATTAAGCAATAGTAAATGGGATCGCCGAAATATGATTTTCCAGATATGGACACAAATTGACGAAATTTTGTTAAAATTTTTTTTTTTTGGTAAAAACAAGCTTTTTTGTTTAAGCTTTTTTTGTTTAAGAATTTCGAAAAATAGAAATTATGGATAAAGAGAATTGCGTAAGATGGAAAAATATAAAAAATATGGAATGTAAAATGAAAAATAAAAGATTCAAATCATGCAAAAAAACTTTTCATGCTTTCACAAAGAAAATTTTAAGTTCGCCTTTTCGACATTAGGTCTAAAAATGTTCGAATTTTGAAAAACTGAATTCGCCATCGTGATCAGCACCACCGAAAACCCCCGAGTGAAACTCAGAATCGAAAAAAACGAAGCTTTTAACAGAAAAATCTTCGGGACCTGTAAACTTCAGGATTACCCCTGAAAATCCTTTGGAGGCCTAATAATTTTTTTTCGATAAAGTCCCCGCTTCTCCCTAGAAATTTGCAAATATAACATTGACAAACCACTTGTAAGTGAATATACGAGACTGGACCATCAAATGCCATGGAGCCTGTTGTGCAGGATCGATTTATTATTTTTTAACAAAAAAATGAATTTATTTACCTCGACGATTTCGCCTTCAAAAGTACGACAAAGCACCTTGCGTCCCATTTGCTCTAATTATAACAATATAATTAAATAAAAATCGCATAATTGTCGTATATGACTGGTGAATAAGTTAAGATTTCATATATTTAAGTGTTAATTTTAATAATATTTTACTGATAATGTATTGACTTTGAATTATTAATTTAAGAATATTTAAAAGTTTCTTTGAATTTTTAATTATTTAATCATATTTTTATTATTATTGTGAAGGATAGAAATTGATATATTATTATTATATAATTGTAAGAGTGGTGGATCGTTTTAAAAATGTCATAATGGGCGTTTTAAAAAAAGTATCAACATCTAGTATGTTCTCAAAAAACTTTTTTGTAAAACTTATTCGACCGAAACTTCCAGCGATAAAGTTGTGCAGAATTTTACGCTCTATCTGCTGGTATTTTTATTTTTTAGAAATTCGAACTAAAAGTACGAAATTTTCGTGAAATATCCTATTTCTCGATATTTTTGATAAAGTTCGAACTTTTGTTCGAATTTCGAAAAATAAAAATACCAGCAGATAGAGCTTAAATTCTGCACAACTTTATCGCTGAAAGTTTCGGTCGAACAAGTATTACAAAAAAGTTTTTGAGAATATATTGGCTTTTGATACTTTTTTTAAAAACGCCCATTATGACACTTTTTTAAAACGCCATAGCACCATTGTAAGTATTTTCATAATTATTAATCATTATTTGTTTTTTCCAAAATTATGTTGATCTGGTTTTGAGTGACCATCTACAAGTTGTTCTTCAGTAACGTTTTTATTCGAAGGAAAAGTTATCACCGAAGTCCATTACAGTCGTGTCTAATTTATTTTATTTTATTTTTAAATAATGTAACAATCCACATAGCGGTGTTTTGACTAAAGATCATATATCAATTTTTCCTACAAGTTATTCTTTTTTAAATTTTATTATATATATTTTCAGACCAAAGATAATACGTCAATTTTTCATATAAATTGTTATTTTTAAATTATTCTCATTATTTTTAGACCAGAAACAATAGGTCAATTTTCTCCTATAAATTGAGTTTTTATTATTTTTTAGATCAATTATATTTACTCTTTTCTTCGCAAAAGGGAATATTCTTAATAAATTTGCTTGATTCTGCACGCAAATTAATCGTATTCTTACGAGCCATATCTTTATAAAGTTGTTTTCTTATGCAATTCTCATTAAACCAGTATCATTAATTTAAAAAATTTTTGTAAAAAATTAATGTTAAAAAGTAAACATTAAAAATTAAATTAATTTTTTTTATTTTTTTTTGTAAATTGTATAGATACAAACTGATCAACTTTTAACTTTCGCTTAGTTCATGCTTCTTTCTAATTATTTAGATTTTAAAAGGAATGTCTTTTCATATGTTTACACATTTATTTTTTCAAAAAGGATTATTAAACATACAATATGGAATTTTTTATTTAAGCTAAAGACACGCGAAAGAAAGTTTTTCCACTATCCTTCAAATCAATTTAAGATAATTCAATTAATTTTATTTAAATAAAAAATATTATATTTATGAATTAAGTTTTATGAATCAATTATATTTTAATCTATAATTACCATGGTATCAGACTTTTTTCTTAGGGATCTTTGTTGCTAGGATCGCTGCGTTGCTCTTTTGGATGATGTCCAATTAAAAAAGACTAGTTTAAGGATAATTATAGTTAACACTTTTTAGAGAAATTTTACCGTAGATTCTTTTGAAGGTCCTGCTTCCTTGTTAGTTTCCGTCTTCGAATTGTTTTGTACAACAATTGGCTAAAAGTTGATAATTATTTTTAAAATTCTATTTTATTTTAAATATTTATTATTTATTTGTTTTTATATTATTATATATATATTATTTATTTTTATTTTTTATTTAATTCTTTTTTTAATAAAGGATTTATTCTTGGTCAGAGTCAGCAAATTTTAGAGCCCTATTTAGGTACAATTGATAGATTCTGATTTCGTGTCTTTCCTTGGAAGTTAATTTGCTTGGATGCTTGACACGTTTAGAATAAAATTAAGAAATTATAATACAAAATTAAGAATAAAGGTCTTTTGGATGATGTCCAATCTTATTTACCATAAATAATACTCTTGAATTTGAGCTATGATAAATTTTATATATCTCATTAAATATATTCTATAAATAATATAATTTATTTTTTTTAAATTTTTTAATTTATTTAATTTTTAATTAAAAAAACTATGAGGTAAATTTTATTTAAAAATAATATCTTAAGCTAGAACAATTTAATAATAATATAATTATAAAAAATCATGCAAGAGCTTTTATTTAAAAAATTTTTCTAATCAAAATTACTAATTTTTGATTTTAATTTATTTTAAAAATTAAATATGTTAACAATTTATGTTTATTTTAATTTTCCTTAGAACGAGAAGGAATGGGAGACGGGCGCCTTCCTTGCGGGAAAGGTGTCGGGCGCCTCACCGGCCTCTAGAAGCATGTGTGTTCCTTGGTGGTGAAATATCAACCACAGAAGGCGAATTTTTTAATAGTCACAATTTCATTTGCTTAATTTACAATAAATTTTTATGAATAAATATTGGTGTTTGAATTAACCTTATTGGTGTTTGAATTAACCGAAAGATTTTATGAATAAAATCTTTTTAGTGAATATATTTTAATTCATTTTGTGTTGGTTATAATTTTCTTTTTTTAATGTCTTAATTTATTTATATATTTATTTAGATGTAGATATAATTTTTTCATAATATGCTGTTTAATATTTATTTAAATTTAAATATTTTGGCAACCAAAATTATTTTTTGTTATAATTACTTTAAAAATTTGTCAATAAAATAATAAAAAATTTAAATTATTTGGTCGTCTTGATCGCGCAATGCCAAGCATTGGATACTTTTTTCGGCTGTGGCAATCTTTGCGTAGAGATTGATTGTCAGTGTGCGCCACTTTACGTTTATTGTCGGTGGGTTTCGGCAGAACAGTGTTCCCTCCGATCCTTTGAAAAGCACCTTCGAGATGACCGACTCATGGATTTTACACCAGAGTTCTTGAGTGATGAGGAATTAGAAACGTCCTAAGTACAAACTTGTGAACATTCCTGCACCATTAAATAACGATGTTACAAATCACATTTTAATTTATTTTTTTTTGCTTCTTTACTTTTATTATTAAATTATTCGGTGGAGCATTAATGTAACTGAATAATAAAACATTAATTTATAAAATAAGAATTAAAATTTTCTCTATAAAATAATTTCATTAAATAATTTTATGAAAATTTTTTGAAATTTTTTCCTAATTTACTCTTTTATCATTTCTCTTTTTTATTTTCGTTAGAATAATTTTTTATTTAGACATTTTAATTATGTTTTCGAAAAAATATTTCTATTTAATATCAACATCAAAATCAATCATTATTTATCAGAAATATCAATTTACAAATTTCCAAATAACTTATAATTTACTTTCTCAACATTTAATTTTGTTTTCAACATTAATTAGCAATAACCCAAAATCTGGATCAACTTAAAGCTCTTCTTTAAGTTCCTTTTTCCCTAAGGTTACGTTCATTTCTGGATTATTGATAAATTTTATTTGTTTGCTTCATTTTCGGACTCTTTCTATACTAGGATTCGTAGAACTAATTATTTTTTAGATAATTAGGCTCTTTATTTTTGTATTTATTTTACATTTGTATTATTTATTTCTTTAATTAAATATTTTGATATTTATTAATAGCATTTCTGTTGTGCCTTGATGACACAATTAATAGGAAACCGAAGTAATAAATAAATTACTTTATTAAGAGCAAAATGCAATGAATATTTGGGAGCGGGAATTAGGGAAGCGACTATTTAGAAAAGTGATTATGGAGAATGAATGGGGAATGAGAACTGGGAAGAAAGGATAAAAAGTCATAATGTAACGAAAGATCATTGGCGGAACGCCATACATCATCTTAAATCCCATCCCAGTTCTTTTGTGGGTTGTGACCCAACACCTCCCCCTTTTGGACTGTCAATGGCCGGGTAAGTGCTGGTGATCAAAGGTCCAATCGAACTGGCGGACGCCTGGTCCGTTCCGGATAACGACGACGAGGGGGCGAAGGTGTCCGTTCCGCGACCTCGGGCACTTCTGGCGGTGGCTGTACTTCTGGAGGAAGCAGCACCCCATCCGGTGGTGGAGCCAAGTGCGGCAACGGAAGGCCGAAGGTGTCGTTGAACACGTCCAACNTTTCCTGTCTCGAATCAACAACCGTAAAATTTCTGGGAAGTAAGAGGGACCCGGAAAGTTTTTCGTCATATCTGAATAATTTTAGCGGATCTTGGGCCTGATTGGAAGTTTGGCCAAAGTTTCAATTTCAAAGCAAAAATCATTAAATTTTCGACGTTCCTTTGCCCCTCCCCCAAATTTCATTTTTCATTCCTCGGGGAATTTGGCTCCATTTCGCCTTCTCCTTCTCTGATTCCATCTCTTCAGTGTCATAATGATATTTTGGCCTTTTCCTCCTTATCTGATGGACTTTGTCCCGCTTTTTGGTCCAATTTTATGAATTTTCACATTTATACGTTTAACTCGAAAATTCGAAATTTCAGAGCTTCAGAGCGTCAAAAAGTCCGAAACTTTAAGAAACCATTGTTTTAATAGAGTAATGTTGTGCCTTGATGACACAATTAATAAATAGGCCGAAGGGAATAAATAAATACTTTATTTATTAAGAGCAAATACAATGAATATTTGGGAGCGGAAATTGGGGAAGCGACTTAAGTGAAAAGTGATTATATGGAATGAATGGGGAATGAGAACTGGGAAGGGAGGATCTAAAGTCACAATATTATGAAAGATCATGGGCGGAACGCCAAATATCATCTTAAATCCTTCCATCTAGTTCTTTATTGGGTGGACCCAACACCTCCCCCTTTTGGACTGTCAATGGCCGGGTAAGTGCTGGTGATCAAAGGTCCAATCGAACTGGCGGACGCCTAGTCCGTTCCGGATAACGACGACGAGGGGGCGAAGGTGTCCGTTCCGCGACCTCGGGCACTTCTGGCGGTGGCTGTACTTCTGGAGGAAGCAGCACCCCATCCGGTGGTGGAGCCAAGTGCGGCAACGGAAGGCCGAAGGTGTCGTTGAACACGTCCAACGTGTCATCGACCGACGAATCCGGGATGTTCCTCGAACGAAGCTGGTTGGTGTGGAACCTACCTGATGTGCCATCCTCGAAGGCGACTTCGTAGATCACTCCCCGTCTGGTGCTGATCCGTCCGGGACGCCATTCCTGTGTTGAGCGGTGGCGCGCGTAGACAGCGTCCTGAAGGTCGAATGACCGCTGGCGAGCCCCGTGTTTTCGGTTGAATTGCTCCTCCATTGGGAGATCGCGCACAACTGGTTGGACGGATGACGGTCGAAGCAGATCCAGTGAAGTCCGGGGCCTGCGGCCGATGAAGAGTTCGGCTGGACACTTGCCTTCCGGAAGCGCATTGCAGGGAGTCGTTCTGTAGGTGATTAGGAATGTCTGCAAGACATCCTGAGTGATCCCCTCCCCCTTTATTTTGGCGAAAGCGCGCTTGAAGGTGTCGACGAATCTCTCGGCTTGTCCGTTTGACTGTGGCGAATATGRAGCGCTGAAGAGGTGCTCAATTCCATGCTTTWGCGTGAACTGCTGGAATTGGCTGCTGCGAAACTGTGTTCCATTGTCCGAGACGAGCGTCTCCGGAATGCCGTGCCTGGTGATCAGGTAGCGGAGTTTCGCAATGGTTGCAGATGAAGTTGTGGACGACATCTCGAAAATTTCCGGATATTTTGAGAATGCGTCGACGATGATCAGGTACATTTTCCCATTGAATGGACCAGCGTAGTCCATGTGCACGCGCTGCCAAGGATGTGCGGCTTGTGGCCATGAATGAAGCGTTGTTTTGACCGGATTCTTGGAAACCGCTGCACACGCTGAGCAATTTTGGACGAAAGTGTCGATTTCTTTGTCCATCAGCGGCCAGTAGACGTGAAGGCGGGCGAGCGATTTCATGCGCCTTATCCCTGGATGTCCTTGGTGGAGCATCTTCATGATGGCAGGACGAAGTGACGCTGGGATGATGAGCCCCTCGTCGAACATCAGGCAGCCCTTCACAACAGAAATTTGGTCTTTCCGGCGAAGAAACTGTTCGAAAATTTCTGCAGGAAGATCCGGTGTTTCCTTGAACAGATGGCGACGAGGCCACTGCGTCTGGATGAAAGTCCGGATTGATTGAAGCTGCTGGTCCTGATCGGTAGCTGCGATGAGATCCTTGTAAGTGACTGGAAGTTGCCGGACAACTTGGTGAACACTGTCGTTCAAGTCGGCTTCAAGATCACATGATGCAATGACGACATCATCCGAATTTGGTTGACGTTGATGAGCAATCAGTCGCGACAGCGCATCTGCTTGGCCGAAGTCCGTAGTTTTGACGTATTCAATGCGAAAATCGTAGGCCAGCAAGATGAGTGACCATCGGATGAGACGGTTGTGTGTGTACTTGGGTACACCATCTTTGCTGCCAAAGATCTTTTTCAAGGGTTCATGATCGGTGAGCAAGGTGAATCTGCGCCCGTAGATCATCTTGTGAAACCTCTTGACTGCCTCGACGAGGGCAAGACCTTCTTTCTCGATTTGGCCGTAGTTTTGTTCAGCTGCTGTGAGTGCGCGTGAAAAGTGGGAGACTGCTTTGATGCGGCCATCGGGGAATTTATGTGAGAGAACTCCACCGATCCCATGTTGGGAGGCGTCGGCTGCCACGATGATCTCGAGTGCCGGATCATAATGCGTGAGGATCAGGTCCGACTGCAGCAGTTCCTTGATTTTGTGCCATGCTTGCTTGCACTTCTGGTTCCAGTCCCAGGGAATGTCCTGCTTCAGAAGATGGTCCAACGGTTGTCGGATGAAGCGAAAATTCTGGACGAATTCCTGGTAATAGTTGACCATACCAAGAAGTGAGCGAAGTTCCGAAATATTGGTCGGATCAGGCATGTCCACGATTGCGCGGATTTTGTTTGGGTCCGGGGTTCTTCCAGCTCTGTTGATGATGACGCCCAGATATTTGATCTGGTCTTGGAAGAACGAGCACTTGTTGATGCGAACCCGGAGTCCATACTCTTGGATGCGTCCGAAGAGCTGCTGAAGATGTGTTTTGTGCTCTTCGAATGTCTTGCTGACGACAATGACGTCATCCAAGTATGCGGTTGCGAACGGAAGATCAGCAAGCATGCTGTCCATGATCGACTGGAAAATTCCTGGCGCTGACTTAACTCCGAAGGGCAGGCGCTGGTACTGGTAGTTGCCGCGATGGGTGGCGATTGTGCACAGCTCCTTGGACTCGTCGTCCAGTTCCACTTGAAGATAAGCGTCCTTAAGGTCGATCTGGCTGAAAAGTTGGCCTCCGTTCAAGGTTGCGAAGATGTCCTCTGGCAATGGCAGAGGGTGCTGGTTCAGTATTAGCGCATCGTTCAAGCCAGTGGAGAAATCTGCGCAAAGACGGGCTGTCCCGTTTGCTTTCTTGACGACCAAAATGGGTGCGGCCCAATGTGTGTGATCGACCGGCTTGATGACACCCATCTCTTCCAGACGGTCCAGTTCGTTGTTGACGACTGGCAATGAGGCGTACGGCACTGGCCGAGCCCTTCGGTAGACGGGTACCGCGTCTGGTTTAAGGACGAGATGAGCTTGCGTCTTGGTGCAGTGTCCCAAGTCATTTGCGAAGACATGAGGGAACTCTGATTGGAGTTTTGCCACGACCGACTCGACTTTGACGGGGTCGTTTGTTGGCGAAACACTGCCCAAGTGTGGCGACGGACTCGGTGTTTTCCCTTGGATGAGCTGCTTCATGTGCTCCAGGAATCCGAATTGGTCCATGGTGGATGCGCAAAGCAAGTTGAGTGAACCGCGCTTGGCCACATAGAACGGCTGTTCAGTGGTAATGCCGTTGAATTCGAACGTGGTCAGGCCTTTCCCGATGAAGGAGCATCGGGTTCCTTCGAAGAATCGACCCTGCTCACTGCATGGTTGGAGTGGAGGTTTTCCGATCGAGCGGTGTGTGCGCTCGTCGATGATGTTCACCTCTGCCCCGCAGTCGAGGGTGAAGGATACCTGCTTCCCATTCATGATTATAGGTGCTTTCAGGAGGCCCGATGATGTGACCGTGTTTATGAACGCGGCGGGGAGGGTGACTGTGTTGCATGTCTTTGGGCCCTTCCCCTTTTTGCTCTGGAATTCGCGAATTTTGTCGCACTGTTTTTCCAGATGGCCAGTCTTCTGGCACTTGCTGCATGTGTGCGAGATGTGTGGGCAATTTCGGGCCCAGTGCATGGCACCACATCGATAGCAAGCGCTTGGTGGTGGCTTTTCTTGGGCCGAAGACTGGGGCTTCCCCTTTTGCTGTTGATTGTTGGATTTGCTCTGATCTGGCTTCGGTTTGTTTGACTTGTGCTTCACTGCATTGACCCGGGAAGAGGACGCGGACTGCTCGAGGAGCTTGGCTTCGGCCTGTGTGGAGAGCAGAGTTTGCAACTCAGTGACCAGCTTTTCGAAAGTGAAGTCGGCATTGTCGCCGTCCGAAGCCAGCCTGGCGAGAATGTGCTGACGGAGTTTCAGGTCCTTTTCCGATTTCAGGGAAGTCAGGAGAATCAGCGCTTTGAACTGCTCTTCCGTCAGATCTGACCACTTGAACTTGCGGAACAATCCTTTCAAGCGGTTGATGAACGTGCCGAAATCTTCGCCATCCTCTCGGCTAGCTCGAAGACAGTCGTATCGGTCGATGAAAACCGATTGAGTTTTGGTGAAAAGCTTGAGAAGTCGATCCTTGGTTTGTGCCAAGGTGAAACTGGTGAGGTCGGCAGGAAGGCAGGACCGCTTGTACTCGGCGAACGCCGCTGGACTCAGCTTGGTCATGAGCAGTTTGACCTTCGCTTGGTCGGTCAACAACGCCGCATTGCAGTCAAGTGCGAATGTGAAGCGGTCGAGCCATTCCTCGAAGCCATTGTCCACTCCGTCCTCGTGCTCGTAGGGCTGAATGTCCGGCAAGTTTGTCGAAATTGCTGTGCCGGGCTGGGTCTGCTGCTTGGTGACCACATCGGTGAGCTTTTGGAGCAGTGCAGTAAGTGTGGGATCCATCTTCGGGACTCAGGAAAACCGCAGTCGGATGTGAAGAAACCGCTGCTGGGTGATGTGGAGGGAAGCCGCTATGTGTGCTAACTAGCGCCAAGTTAGTTAGCTATAGCGGTGCGCGTGGACGACCTGAGTAGTGTTGCCAAAACACTAAACAGGAGCGCGATGAGTTCTTCTGATAAAAAGCGCCAAGCTATTTATCAGGGATTGCTGTTGGAAGAGCGGTGAAAAGTCCTTAAGTCCGATGGATGTGCGAAGAGAAGAAATCGATCGATGGGTGTGATGAAATTCCTGCTCTGGTGGGAACAAACAATTTTCAAACCCACGAAATTTTTTTTCTGTCCGGATTTGCTGGTCTGCTTTCCGGTGGTTCGGTTTTAAACTGGCTGCGCCACTGTTGTGCCTTGATGACACAATTAATAAATAGGCCGAAGGGAATAAATAAATACTTTATTTATTAAGAGCAAATACAATGAATATTTGGGAGCGGAAATTGGGGAAGCGACTTAAGTGAAAAGTGATTATATGGAATGAATGGGGAATGAGAACTGGGAAGGGAGGATCTAAAGTCACAATATTATGAAAGATCATGGGCGGAACGCCAAATATCATCTTAAATCCTTCCATCTAGTTCTTTATTGGGTGGACCCAACAAGTAAGTAATGATTTCTTTAGCTTCTTAATTTTTTTTGGATTATAGAAGAGCCAAAATTCGAAATTAACCTGCTTTCAACCCTAATATGTAACTCCCCAATTTTCTCCGGTTTCCGCTCCGATTTTCACCGTATTCTTCCCGTACACCATAGTTTTCTCCTTCCAACCCCTGGTTTCCTGCGCTCAATGTTGGGTTTCTGCTTTATCCTCCTTGGTTTTCTCTTTTTGCTGTTTTTTTCTCTCGTTTTTCTACCCCCCTATCCCCTTGGGGTTTAAACCCTCTCCTTCCTGATTTTTCCTTTGCTGCTATTCCCCTCTGCTGGTTTTCTACCCATAACCCCCCTCCCTCCCCCTGGGGTTTTCAGCCCGGTTGCGTCCCTTCCGCAAGCGCCTGCCGTCCGCCCGCCGCATGCACGTGCCGAAGCGTGCGGAGCGGCAAATCCGGCGGCTGGGCCCGGCCCTGCTGGTGCTGTGCCTGGCCGTGTATTTGCTGCTCGGCGCTTCCGCCTTTCTGTTCCTGGAGCACACCAACCACGAGCAGCAAGTGCGCAAGTGGTTCTTCAACCTGATCGTCAACAGGTCAAAGGGATTGATCAGTCGATCGGGATGCTAAACTTTGATCGGAACTGGTCAAACCAAATCAATAATCGGGGGAACATTATAGCTTACCGTTACTGACTGAGGAAAATTCTTTTTTTTTTTACAAATTTTCTCATCGAATTTCGCACTTTTAGGCACAAATTTGCGCGCCAAATCTCCTCCGCCATCTTCAACGGCACCCGCAACATGCTGATCATCGTGGACCATGACTCCTCCGAGCGCATTCAGGTCATCATTTTTCCCTCTTCCCCCACCCCCAATTTCTTCCCCGACCACCTGCTGCCCTCAAAAGAAATTTTCCTATTTTTGGGGGGAAATTCCCCCTACGCCCTTCACCCTTTTGGTTGTCTCATCAGGTTGGACATGAAAATGGGACTCTCCGGCGGCCCTGGACATGATTGAGTGATGTTCCATGTTCAGGAGTCTGAGTTCGGGTACCAGTCCCTTTTAATTGATTCGGAGGCCCAAATCCAATCCAAAATCATAAATATTTTTGGCGGAATTCGGAATAAAATAATTTTAAAAACCATTTCGATAACATTGAATTGAATGAATGAAAGTCCACCCCCCACAGCGTGACCTTGTCCACCTTCTCTCCCAATATGAGCACCAACTTTCGCTGCGAATGCCCGACCTGAACGAGTGGACCCTGGAGAACTCGCTGACCTATGCCTGGGGACTGGTCACCACCATCGGACATGGCCATCGGTCGCCCAAGACCAAGGGAGGACAGGTGGGCGAGCGGAGAAGGGGACGGATTTGGCACGGATTGGGTGCCAATCCCTTCAAAAATTCACATTAATAATATCGTAAATAAAATTGAAAAATAAATTGAAAATTAATAATATCGTAAGGCGAGGAAAATCAGTGGCGTATACAGGATTTAGCCATTGGGGGGAGGGTTCTTAAGAAAAATTGAACAATATTGTTAAAATAAATGGGTCCACGGACTCTACCCCCTGCTGGATACGCCATTAAGAAAAATATTTTTAAATTTATAATTTGAAATTGCAAAAATGCCATCCAACTCCCTTCCTTTCCCCTCTTCCACAGTTGTTCGCCCTGTTCTACTGTCTGCTCGGCGTGCCCTTCTTCGTCATCACCCTGCTGGTGGTGTCCCATCGGCTCTTCGAGCTGTGTCGTCTCGCTTTTCATTGCATCGGCAAAAAGGTGGAAAGACTCAAAAATTAATTTCCAATAGAATTCAAATAAAATGTCATTTCCCAATTCATTCCGATTTCCCCGAGTACTAAACTTTTTGTGTCTTCCCCTTCCAGCGTCCCCGTCCCCTCTCCAACCATCACCTGAGTCTGATGCTGTCGGTCATCGCTGTCTATGTGCTCTGGCTGTTCCTGTTCGCCTCGCTGCTCTACACCCAGGCCATCCCCGAAAGCTTTTGGCGGTCCCTGTACACGGCCGTGCTCACTTCGTTGACCATTCAGGTTTTTGCATTTGTTTGGATGATCCAACATGGATTTAAAAGTCCCAGTGACACGCATGATTTTTATAGGGGGGGGGGGGGGACACCGGGTACCCATGTCCCCCCCAAGAGGGGAAAAAATATAAAATTAAAATAGTCTCTCGATAGAAATGGACTTTCCTAGGATCTTTTGAAGCGAATTCCTTCTTGTAAAATAGTACAGAAAAGGTGGATAATTGGAAGGAAAAGGAAACAAACAACAATAATTTAACATGGAATGTTTACGCGTCATAAAATCATAGAGGCGAAAATAAAATTTGATTTCTACAGGATTTTTACGCCGATTTTAAAGGCGTGTCCCCCCCCCCAAGGGGAGGTGGGGAGGTGACGAAAAATTGAAATTTTTCTTAAGAAAAGAGTCATAATTTTCAAAATTTTCTCCGGCGGCCCCTATCGGGGCCGCCGAACCCCCTTTTACAGTGAAATTTCTCCAAAAAGTTGGAAAAAATTAATCATTTTTCTTTAAAAAGAGAGTTTATTTAGAAAAATTTTTCTCCGCGACCCATTTTTAATATTTTTCTAAAAAATAAATCGAAAATGAGTGTGTCCCTCCAAAAACTCGATTTTTTCAGGGGTGTGTCCCCCCCAAACCCATCTGTGTCCCCCAAAAAACTCAATTTTTTCAGGGGTGTGTCCCCCCCAAGACCAAATCCTAGATACGCCCCTGGCCCTGGGGGGGGGGAGGGGGAATCAGGTCCTTATCCCAAAAAATCAACTGTTTCCTTTCTTGAGGGGGCAGGTTTTTAAAAGAAATTTAATAATTTTCTTTATTGACACGTTTTTTGAAGAAATTTGTCCGTGATTCCGGTAGGGAGAGCGGGAGAATTTTTTTTAAAGTTAGGCCTTTAGAAAAATAAAAAAGAAAAATTTTTGGCCGCACTCCCCACCTGAGTACGCTATAAAAAGATCCTCAATTCAAACTCCGCAGTGAGATTTATAAATACATTTCGTTGGTGTAACGTGTAAAGCGTGAATTTTTAAACTTTCCGCTTCCGACAGAGTGCCGACTACAATGCGATGGAAGAGCCCCAAAAGGCATTGGCCCTGGGAGGTGCCACACTGTCTCTGCTGCTCTCCTGCATTGGCATTCTGTCCCTGACTGGAGTTTATCGGTACGGGAAGGGCGACGATGGAGGAGGCGGCGGAGGAGCGAAAGCACCGAAGAGAAGGGCGAATCGCAGTCGGACCGGGTCCGCCGCCAGTGGCGGCGCCGCTGTACGATCGACTGCTTCCACGGCACAGACAACGCCCAGATTCCAGGTCCATTTGGTTATGGGAAACTAAACTTTTTTGCTGGAAAGAAAAATAAGTTTTGATGACACCGAATTTTTATTTGATAAATTTTATTTTATTATACATTTATTCAATTTATGTCGAATTTAGGCTTTTGTTGATGAAGCAGGCGACACCAAATTAGCTTCGGTTCCTTCTTCCTCGTCACCATCTCCTCCTCCCAACAACAAAACAACGGCGAAAGGTGGCGGAAGGAAACGCTGATTCACCAACGAATGACGAAATGGATGGAAAGCAGCTAACATAGCATAGCAAGCAGCAACAAAAATTAAACAATTTTCTACTAATACTCTTATAATTCATGTTTAAATGTGTCCTCACTAATATTTAATAAATTTTAAGATTTAACGGGGGATAATATCGCCAATTCATCCAATAATTGTGGGATGGGAGCATTCTGCGTCTTTGCTCAACAGTTGGCGAGTGACGAAAAGAAACTGCCCAAGGAGGCAGGGGAAATTGGGCTACAGCCAAAAGAAACAACTGTTCATCAGAAAAGCGGAAATTTGTCATACGAAGTTCACAAGAAAGAATCGAAAATTTCGTTACCTGTCGAAGAAAACACTTTACATGGAAAGAAAACTAAAATATCAAAAAAGGTAATCATCGAAGTAACCAAATCAAAAAATTCAATGGGCGGGCGCTTGGATAAATGGTGTATTGTGTAAAATTGGCAACGAATAATATAACAATTCAATGATCGGTGAGGGCAGAAGATTCCATGATGATTAAATAAAGGAAGAGAAAGAGATGGATCTTGATGGTCGGAGTGGAGAGAGAGAACATATATCAAAACAACAACAAAAAAGTTGCAGCATTACCGTGGAGGAAAGGGACGGGGGAACTGGTTGTTGGTATTTGATCATCGGTGAATGGTGAGAGAGAGATGGGATCAAGGGGTGGTATAACGGCGCTGCATGATGGTAACACTCCGATCACTCACTGGGCTGCCGCCGGCACCTCGGGCTCTGCAGGCTCCTCCTAAAATTGACGAAACTAACCTTCTTTCATATATTAAAACTAAAACTCACGTCTTCCACTCGCTTCTTCTTCATCCCAACATCCTCCGGCTCCTCGGGTCCACCGCTCGTGCGCTTGCGCGTCTGAAAACGTAAACAAATTAAAATATTTGAAAAGTAATCTTCTGGACGAAAAATTAAAGGATTAATTTAATGGCAAAAATAAAATATCGGGGATAGGATTTCAGTTTATTCTGGTGTTAAATTTGCTTACCTTGGCATCCCCGTTGAGCTCGGCCTCTGCGCCTTCCTCCGTCTGCTGCTGATGCCCATTCTTCTCGCCATGGTGTCCGTTGGCCGCCGCCTTCTCGCCCTGCTGCTCCTCGTCCGTCTCCTCCTCATCACCGGCTTCCTCGTCTTCGTCTCCCTCCGCACTGTCTTCCCCAACGGAATTCACCGAGTCCCGCGACTCCTCACCAGTTACTGCTTCCACCTCCGCCGTCGGCTTCTTCGGAGAAGGGTTCACTGCGCTGGCAGGAGCTGTGTCGACGGGCGCGTCGCTGACGGCCTTGCTGACCTCTTCCTGTTGTTCCGCTGCGGACTTGTTGTTGCTCATTTTTGATGCTGGTGATGAAAGATTGCTTGATTGTGTGAGAGAATTTATTTGTGAGATCGCTAAAATAAAATTTTTGTTTAAAATAATCTCTAGAATTAATGCAAATGCAAAAAATACTAATGACACAATAAAACTTTTTTAGTTTCGCTTTTGGTTTGGATCTTTATCAAACCAGGATAGTGGAAGGGAGGTAGAAGGACGGACATTTTATTCCGCCATGTTTGATAGATGGAGAGGATGCAGAATTGCGCTATGCTAAACATAAAGGACACGCAATCTATCATCATTAATCAACTGCGGAGGGAGGGGGGGGGGGGGGGGGGGGGGNAGAAGTAATGGGAAATTTATGGAAGGAGGGGAGAGTTGTGAAAAATTGGTGTAGGAAAAAGAGAGTCAGAGTCCAATTATTCAAATCAGAGATATAACTAACAGTATTAAAATTTCACTTATTTTTATTTTTAAATCTAATCAACAGTGTTTTTCATTTAAGGGAATAATTTAAATTTTGATGTATGGATTTGTTCTAAAACTGAAGTTTAAGCTTCGTATTCTTTAGTCATTTCTTGAGAACATGTTAATTAACTAACGCTATCTGTCAAGTGTAAGCCAAAAAATAAAAAAAAACAAAAATAATAAGGCGTAGAACAGAAGTGTGAAGCCATGAAAACATACTTTTCAAAAAGGTCAAGTAGTTGAGAGCTGCATTTAAATTAAAGCAAACAAAATTAAGGAAAAGAACGAACAGGAAAAGTATTAAAAAAATAAAAAAAAATAAAAAAAACCAGTAAAATGGCCTTTCGTTTATAGTACAAGACAGAACAAAATAAATTTTTGATAATTGTTTGTGTATTTCGAAATTTTCGTTGCGAATTTTTTTAAGTTGTTTTCAAAAAACAATGGAATAAAAAGCAAATCCGAGCAGTGTTTAATACTAATCCATAAGTACCGTATTATTGCTTAAGGCTGGCTTTATCTTAAAATGTTCACATTTTTTAAAGTACGTATAAGAATGTGAATTCGTACCATTTATCTAATTGGTATTTGTATTTGTTTTCCAAATTGAAACATTGGTAAACTAAAAATAAATAATAATTTTTGTAGAAAAATATTTGGAATGAAGTCCTACTTTAAAGAAAAAGGGAATAAATAATAGAAGCGGTAAAAACAAAGAAGCAACATGATACATGACAAGGTATATGGAGGAATGGGAAGAAATGAGGTGAGATTTTGAGGAAATATGATTAATGATAATGAAATGAATGATATGGGAAGAAAAAGGAAAGGATTTGAAAATGGGCGCCAAGGAGATCGGATGAGAGAGAGACAGAGAGCTTTTCGAAGAGAGATAAGGAGTTGGAAGGACGCGCGAGGGTTTATCCCCCGGGGGTCCATGCAAAAATGGCCGCCAATCCAATGCCTCTTTCTTCTTCACCAAAGCAAAATTGGGAGAGGAAGAAGGAATATGGAATTGGGGGGGGGGGGGGGGAGGAAGGACAAATGGTGAGTGAGTGAGGGACGGACCCGCCGGTGAGGGGAAGGGACGGACCCGCGGGGGGACGGACTAGCCCAGGGAAGAAGGCTTAAAGGGAGGAGTGAGTGTGATGCGGGGAGGAGAGCAGGGGAGAGAAGGACGAAATAGTGTAAGAAGGGAAGTGTGGGGGGACGAGAGAGCGTGGTTTGAGAGGGAGAACAGAGACAAAGGAAAGCGGAATAGTGCAGGCAATGGAAGAGAGGGAAGGAGGCAGCAGCAGCAGAATGGAGAGGTGAGAGAGTAGAGGATGGAAAGGCAAAATAGTGGAGAAAGGAGTTGAAAGAGGCAGAGAAAGTGTGAATGAGAGAAAAAAATAGTGCAAAATAATGAGAGAGGTCGCCGATCAGAGATAGGACGAGAGCATGGCTGAAAAGGAAAGCAGGGGAGAGGAACAGAGAAATAATGGTGGGAGTGTGGATAAAAAACAGCGGGCAAGGGAAATAGTGTGGGAAACGAAGAGAAAGAGGTAGACACTATCACAGAGGAGAGAGAGTGCGGAAACCCGAGAAGCCATTCCTCCGCTTTGTTTGTGGGGAACGGCGAAAGGAAATGTGTGGGAAGCGAAGAAGCCGGAGGGAAGAGGGCTTTATATGCCTTTCTCCGCCCCTCGCACGTCCTCGTCGTTGTTTTTGATGATTGCCCCCATCGCAGAAGGAAAGAGGAAGAAAGCGCAGCTGTTTGTATTCCCCTCGATCGAGGAGAGGGGGGGGGGTGAGTGATCAGGGCTTAAGGGAATAGAGTGATCAGAGTCGAATGGAAGGGGAATGATCAGGCGGTTCTCGCCCGAAGGGTTAAAAATAGAAAAAAGAGAACGCGACCATCAAAATATGGGTCCGATCGATTGATCGGGAATTGCCTGTGATCACTGATCGAAACATGATCATGATACCGGGACTCGGAAAAGATTCGGGAAAAAAGGACTCGGGGATCAGATCCAATCAGAATCTATGGGTTTTGATGGTCAAGGATTTGCTGCTGTATGGTCATTATTGCCCCCTTTCACGCCAGGACACTTGTCTGTCGTGTCATCCCCATCTTTTCGTCGTCCAAGGTCATCGGACAAACAACGACCCTTCTCGAGGGGGACAATGAATTTTGGAATTGTTGAAAGGAGGTGAGAAGCGAGAAGGAGAGAATAAAAGTGTGTGTAAACAATGGAGAGAATAGGGAAAGATATAGTGAAATAGTGGATGGTCAGAGAGAGAGAGGGGGAGAGCGAGAGAGAGAGAGGGAGCATTATAAGTTGAAGAGATCAACAGAAACTGATCAGTGATTACTGATCAGAGAATTGCATTTGATGAGTTGAAAAATCATTCGATTGGTCAAGAAGAAGGGGAAAAGGGGAGAGACAATGCGAATGTTAAAGAACAAAGAAAGAAAGTGATAGACCGACCATTGAATTGAAGGGAAAGGAAGAGGACCAAAGGGGACAGAGGTCGCTGAGGCCTTGTCTCTCGCACAATAATTGTTATCTATTATATGCAAGAGGTTTTTTTAATTTTAGGTTTGGAAAACATTAGCTATAAAAAAAACCCAGGAATTTTGCTCGGTTCGACTGTTGAATCGGTTATTTGCTGCTGGTCTCCCGAACCCCAGTGCATTCACAAAAATTCTGAATTTGTTGGACTATTTGTACAAAGATCCACAATCTCGAGGACGGATTATGGACCCGAGAATAAGTCCAAATTGTCAAAACTCGGAATACAGTATCAAGTCCATGAGAATCCACAGGAGAATTAGTTGCTGATATTCTGGGGATTTGGATCTTCGAAATTGATCGTATTTATTACAGGTTTTGGCTTTTAGATTAGCTAATGGCAGGTGTGACTGACGGTTTTTGGGAGAATGACTTTTGGGACAGAATCTCTTATTTCCCCTTTCTCTGGGGAGAATGAAGGAATGATGGCTGACTGAGCTGGCAATGGCAAAGGGGATGAATGGCCCCGAGGAGAGAAAGGTCCGCTCGGGATGGGAGGGGCCTCGGGGGATGAGTGATCATTGCCAGAGAAGAGAGCGAGTAGAGAAGCAGAGAGAAAATGGCGGAAAGCAACAGAGTGTAAGACAGAGAAACAGGCAGTGATGAGAAAGTGGGAAATGTATATGGAGCAGAGTAAAGAACGAGTGTGTGTGTCCGGTGGAGAGAGATGAGAGGCGAAAGAGTCTGCTCTCTGCTGGAGATGCGATAGAGAGCGTGTGATGGAGGGGCGAGCGATTTGAGTCTCATCAGCGAGAGATCGCGCTGCTCGCCGACGAGAACAGCCGCCAGTCAGTGGGCCGAGCGAGTGGCGTCTCTCGCTTCAGCATAGCGACGCTCGCTGGTGAGCTAAAGTGCGAGCGCGAGCAGAAACGGAAGCGAGGCGAGCATCGCGACGGCGGTGCTGACCCACGACGACTGCTCGCTATGTGGGAAGCGAGCGACGAAAGTGCAAATGGGGGGCGACAACCAAGCACCGGCGAGAAGGTTGGCGAAGAGCGCGCGAAGACGAATCCGCGATAGAGGGAGCGGTGGAGAGAGGGAGAGAAGAAGCGAGAGAGTAGGGGATGTCCTAACAAGAGAAAGAGAGATGCGGGGAAGGTTCTGCTGGTTGACAGAGAGTAAAGCGGCTGTGAGAGAAAGAGAGAGAGATAAAGCCTCAAAGACCACTAGAAGACGAGATGTAAAATAGAAATAGTACATGAGTAATATTTTGGACGAAAGAAAAAGAGAGATTGGCGCTAATTCGAAGGAGGTCTTTTTTGAAAATCCAAAATTTAACAGGGGTGCCCTTTTCATTTGAATTTTTTTTTATCATTTTTTACTTTTTTATCTCCTTTTTGAGATTTTGAGCAAATAATTGCAAAAAAAAACAAACAAAAAAATTCCATTTTTGCCGAAAAGGGAGAGGGGACCCTTTTAGTGGGTTTTCAAAAAAGACCTCCTTCGAATTAGCGCCGAGAGATTAATAAAACACAAGAAAAATATCCTTTCACATAAAAATAACATTAAAAATAATAAAAAAAAACAAAAGTTCGAATGAACGCTAATGGGCGCTTTTATATATGAAAAAGGCTTGGCAGCAGAGATTAGGTAGCCGGAAGGTTGGGCCGAATGCACTTTTTGGCCGGAAACCAATGACAGATAATCCTCATTTTTGAGAAGATGAATAAGGAGAGATGACGCACATAATGAAAATGAAAATTGAGCGCTTCAATTTCGTGAAGTGAATATTTCACTGAATCTGATATGATAGTGTCCTTCTATTAGCATTTATTAGCAGCATTCATTAATCATGAATCATGATCCAATCAATTCAATTTTGCGTTAGTTTTATCGGAAATTGTTTATCTTTTTTTCTTTGTTTTTTTTTTACTTCAGTGCACCACTCTCTTGCCCAAAAGACCGGCTACAATTTAATAGCATCCAGCTCATTAGAACCCAATGGCCGAAAACTTTTTATGAAACTTGCTAGGCCAAACATAAAAAACAAATATACTAACAAGAGGAATTTTTTTAAGAGGAAAAACAAATATGCAGTATCCATAGGATCCTTCTCTGACCGATTTTATTGTACAGTGTCTGTCAATGTTGTCTCCCACTTTTCCTTTTTTTCCTGGCCGCGAAAAGACAATATAAGATAGAAGAAAAAATCATTCGCTTCATATTGTTTTCCTTTGAACTTATGGACACCGGGTGAAAAATCCTGGGCTGTACAATAAAAATGTTTTTTTCAACCCTGCAGTGGGAATCTGGGAATTATAAAAAGCCTCTGAAACGAAAATCGAATTACAAAACGCAGATAGCGAAACATCGGAGAGTGCGGAATTCAGTCTTTCGTAACCCGATATTATAATCAGCGTAATAAAAGCCAGAGAATTCCAATTTTTATTTTAGCTCCTCGATTTTATGACGCGAAAGCCTGATAGGTTAAAACATATTGTTGTCTGATTTCGTTTTCTCTGTTCATTCTACTTTTCCTATAGCAGTTTATAATAAGAATTCGCTTCATAAAATCGAGGGTTCAAAGCAATTCAATCGGCGCCCAATTTTCATTTTATAGTTAGCGTAAGCACACACATTCCCTTTTCTCCGCTGCCCAACGATTCGTCCAATCCACGATTCGTCCAACCCACTATTCGTCCATCCAGCAAAAAAGTCACGATTCGTCCATCCAGCCAAAAACCCATGATTCGTCCAAACCATGATTCGTCCCATATGTGATTTTAGAAACCTTGAATCGCAAAAAGTCACGATTCGTCCATCCAGCCAAAAACCCATGATTCGTCCAACCCACGATTCGTCCAAACCATGATTCGTCCCATATGTGATTTTAGAAACCTTGAATCGGCAAAAATTTCGCAGACCTTGGATTTTTTGAGAAATTTCTTAAGCTTCGATTTTTCAAGCAAAATTTCGAGGCCTGTTTTTCAAAAATTCAAGATCTCAATTTCAAAAAAAATACAATATATTTTTTACTTATTTCAGAAAAAATAAACTTCCGAGCCTTGGTAAATTTTGAATGCGAAAATTTTGAATTTCAAATTCAGCAATTACAGTTTCTTGCTTCATTTCAACCAAACATAGTTACAGTTCTGTAATTTTTAAAAAATTTTCATACATAATCATAGGCCTCGGATTCGCAAAAAACCTTGTTATTTAAGGTTTTTTACAGAAAAAAACAAGATCGTTCGGGCAAGATTTGTGCCTTTTAACTGGCTGGACGAATTTTGGGACGAATCATGGTTTTTTAGTTTACGGGACGAATCGTGGGTTGGACGAATCATGGGTTTTTGGCTGGATGGACGAATCATGGGTTTTTGGCTGATTGGACGAATCATGGTTTGGACGAATCGTGGGGGCGCCCTTTTCTCTTGCCACTTTGTTTTCCTCATGCTCTTTTTCTCCACCCTGTTTTCTCTCTCATTTTTTGCTTTCTTTTCGCAATTAGAACTAAGAAGAAATCGCTTTTCTTTTCAGTGGCGTTTGCTAGTGCCTCGGCCAACTTCAGGGTAAAAAATGGCTCTTATATAGTTTACCCCGCATGAATTCAAAAATAGAAATTCTATTTTTTTTAATTCATCAAAAACGACTTCCCTNGGGGGGGTAAAAATAGGATACAAACTATATAAGTACCCCTGAACCCGATTCTGACGTTCATTTTGACGTAATGCGTCATCTGACGTCACCTTTTATAAAAAAATATTATTTTTTTAAATTCATGTAGGGTAAACTATATAAGAGCCAAAAAGATCATTTCCACTGTATGCAGAATTTTATGCACTATTTTTTAGCCTTTTTTAGTTTTTCAAATTTTCGAAAAATTTCAAAAATTTTCGCGGAATTTTTTAAAAAATTATAAAGGCTAAAAGATAGAGCATAAAATTCTGCATATATTTGTTTCTTATGTGATTTTGGCCTAGCACACCAAAAAAAGTTTTCGGCTGTTTGGTTCTAATGAGCTGCACCGCAAATGACCATGTTTCTACTACTATAGTACTTAAGTAGAATACACTAGTAATGTTTTTTCTACCCAAAAGTTAGCGGTCGTGCTACAGTACCAATGAGCACTCATTTTCTTTTTCATGAGCACTCTTTTCGTTTTCTTCAACACTTTTTCATGAGCATTCTCTCATTTCAACGAACACTTTTTTTCGCTTCAGATGTTTTTGTAATTTCCCTCTGCAGGGTGGAAAAAACATTACTACTGTAGTTTTTCTTCAGTTTGGTCTCATATTTTCGAGATATCCTTAAATGGAACCTTGGGTGAAAATAATGTTGACTGAATGAGTAGTATCTCTCCTGATGGCATCAGTTACCGGTTCTTAAAAAATTGTAAAGATTCATTTCTACCTTTCATCACCGAACTATTTCGATTATCCTTAGACAATGGTGAACTTCCAAAAATTTGGAAAAAATCCATAGTTATACCTATTTTTAAGAATGGGGATAAAACTAATCCCGACAATTATAGACCAATTTCGCTCACCTGCTGTTTATGTAGAATAATGGAAAAGATTATAGCAGATAGAATAAGAAAATTTCTTATGAAAAAAAAACTTATTATCTCCATATCAATTCGGCTTTATGAAAAAAAGATCCACGACCACACAGTTAATTACAGTTTTTGAGGATTGGTATGATGCAATATATGGCAAAAACAATATAGATTGTATTTATGTTTATTTCCAAAAGGCATTTGATCAAATACCCCATGATTTATTAGTCCAAAAATTACATGAAATTGGAATTCAAGGCAAATTACTCAAATGGATCACTGATTTTATATCTAATCGAGAATATACTGTAAAAATAAACAATAAATTTTCAACTTATAAAAAAACTTCATCTGGTGTACCACAAGGTTCAGTTTTGGGACCATTGCTTTTTCTAATATACATCAATGATTTACC
>LDKF01001498.1:0-11793 GCA_001026735.1 Rotylenchulus reniformis
CAAAATGCCACCATTTTTTATTGTTTGGCGCTTGGGAAGATGAATAAAAGAAGGCGGAGGAGGAAAGGAAAGGAATTACGGATGAATGGGCTTCATCCGGCGGAGGCGGCGGAGGCGGATTGGGCCAGACGCGGAAGACCCTCCGGCACCATTCATCATCCGCCGCCGGAAGGCGCCGGAGGGCATTCGCTGCAAAACACAGCTCAACGGGAGGGATACGATAGGTCTCACCCTCCTCTTCTGCTGGTGGACATTTTAAGCGTTTTGGGGTGCAAAAAGCGGATAAAAGTGCATTTTGTGGAATCTGGGACCCAAGAAAGTGGGCCACTTTTGGTCCATTCCGCGATTTCAGGCGCAAAATAAATTTATGGAGCTCGAACCTGCGACCTCTGCGCAGATTTGCCGCATTCTGTCTAAAATCCATATAAGCTCGGGTTTGTGGTGATTCCAATAATTAAATTACCTAATTCTTCTAAACCGATTTTTGTGTGTTACTTCTTTAGTTTATCCCCTGGGAATTTTTTTCGCATTTTTTTCGAGAAAGAGGCCCAATATGTTGTCAGATTTTTCATAAGATAGATGTTTGGATTTTTTGTTAGATTTCATAGCGAAAATGGCTATTTTTGAACGAAATTTCGGGGGCGAGATTCAAGGAATTCCACATGGATGGGCAGATCGTCTGGCGCGGATGGTAATCCGACAGACGCGGAAGATCCATCCCATCCGGCAACGGAATTCCGGAAGGCGGTGCCGCCGGATGGAAAAAACACGCATCCCACGGCATTAGGCGCGATAGGACGGCACCCCCGAAAAGGAGATTCACGCATGACTTCATCTTCCTTTCAGAAGGCAAAACAATACAATGATGAATGAATTGGGAGAAGAGAAGTTACACTTTTAGGCCATTGGCATTGACACAACAATTTGTCCCAATTTAGTATAAGTACCCACTTTTTTTATCGATTGATTTTTGCGGGGCGAGACAGTACAGGAAAAGGGGAGGTACAGGCAGACAGGCAGAGAAAAAAGTATCTCGCCCCTTGGATGTTCGCGGGAGTGGAACGGGGGTGATGACGTCATCCGACCCGACGATCGGCCAAACCCTTCGGCTGTGAGTATTGATCGGGGGAGGGGGATCATCACACGGGAGTGGAACGGGTGATGACTCATCAACCTCCCGTCCGATCGGCCAAACCCTTCGGCTGAGAGTATTGATCAGCGGCGGGGATGATCACACGGGAGTGTGGAAGGGGTGATGATGATGACGTCATCATCATCCAAGATGCCATATATTTCGTCGGCCGGCGCGGGCACTTGAACCGGCCCACCCGGCGAGGTGTTAGTCGGGTTGTTAGACCATTGGGACACAAAAACCAAATATTTTAGGGGAAATTGATGCTCTATGTTTGGATATAGTGGAACAGGTGATGACGTCATCATCCCCCGCCCGACCGCCCAAACCCTTCTGCTGTCAGTATTGATCGGGGGAATGATCGCGAGAGTGGAACGGTGATGACGTCATCAACGTTTGTTGAGAAGCGGGGAGTTCAAAGTCCATTGATGACGTCATCACTTAAACGGAAGACATTTGTAGGCCCCGCCCATTTCTTTAGTGAAAGAATTACACAAATGAATATAATTTGATGGCTATTTAAATAGCATTTATTCCCAACTACGATCAACACAACTAAAAAGCCATAATGTCCATTCATCTGATCCTGGGCCCAATGTTCGCTGGCAAAACTACCGAGCTTCTCCGACTGGCCGATCGAAACGAACACGCTGGCCTGAACGNATGACGTCATCATCATCCAAGATGCCATATATTTCATCGACCGCCGCGGGCACTTGAACCGGCCCACCCGGCGAGGTGTTAGTCGGGTTGTTAGACCATTGGGACACAAAAACCAAATATTTTAGGGGAAATTGATGCTCTATGTTTGGATATAGTGGAACAGGTGATGACGTCATCATCCCCCCGCCCGATCGCCCAAACTCTTCTGCTGTCAGTATTGATCGGGGGAATGATCGCGGGAGTGGAACGGCGATGACGTCATCAACGTTTGTTGAGAACGGGGGTTCAAGGTCCATTGATGACGTCATCACTTAAACGGAAGACATTTGTAGGCCCCGCCCATTTCTTTAGTGAAAGAATTACACAAATGAATATAATTTGATGGCTATTTAAATAGCATTTATTCCCAACTACGATCAACACAACTAAAAAGCCATAATGTCCATTCATCTGATCCTGGGCCCAATGTTCGCTGGCAAAACTACCGAGCTTCTCCGACTGGCCGATCGAAACGAACACGCCGGCCTGAACGTGGTCTATGTGAAGCATCAGCTGGACGAAAAGCGGCACGCAACCAAAATACGGACTCATGACGGCACAGTTAGCTCCAACAACGCACTTCTGGCCAACGAGCTGATGGACATTTATGATCATCTGAAAGAACGCTGGGTCGATGTAGTATGCATTGACGAAGGTCAGTTTTTCAAAGATCTTGCTCCGGTCGCACAGTTACTCGCCAACAAACATGGCAAAACTGTTGCCGTTGCCGCGTTGAACGCCACCTACAAACGCCATATGTTCCCCAGCGTTGCCAAATTGCTCCCTTACGTAGAAAGACTGGAATGGCTGACAGCCATTTGTTTTGATTGCAAGAAAAATGTTGCCCAATTCACTAACCGTCTACTAACCAACGCCACCCAATGCGACGATGATAATGGGGTAGAGCGAGAGGTAAGTCATAGTTTAGATTTATAAAATAACTCAGATCTCTTAAGATGCCCGAACAGGTTTCTAATCCGCAGCTGATTGGCGGTGCCGAGAGTTATGAGTCGCTGTGCCGTAAATGCTTATACAAAAAGTTATGGGAAACAGATCCAATAAACAGTTGCCGATAGTTTGAAGATCAATCATATAAATTGTAGTTTGAAAATTCATTTCTACCATGCGATAAAATAATGCAACATTCTCTTAGACACTCAAGAGATAAATATCATATATTGTGTTTTCTCAATGACTTTTCAATTTGGAACGATTGCCAAATAGTCGTCTATCAAACTGCGGAAATACCTGTTTATAGTTGTTTGTACCCCCGAGGTGGAAAGCAGGATTTATGGCAATTCATCCATCAGAAACTTGGTCAGAATATTGGACCAGAGGCTTATGTTAAATTTCAAAATTTATTGAGTATATAAACAAGTTAAAAAACGAGACAATCGATAGACAGATTTTATTTTTGCAAAAAATTATCAATACATCATTGCACGAAGCTGGCTTGGAAGTTCATCAATCACGTAATTTTGTTCAATGGCTTTCTTACAGATTTCCTTTAGCGTCATCGCTTTATTGTACCATTTGTAATACTGAAAATGTTTGATGAAAACGTTAAAAAATGTTTCATACATCTTCTACGATTGAAACTGCCTCATACTCCCTGCAGGCGCGTAACACATGCACAGTACATTTCCCCCCAATCACTTCGCTGGCATAGAAGAAGGCACTGTACCATTCTAATGCATCCATCAGAGCCAGATCTGCATTTTCTTCTTCAATGTCAATTAGTTCATTGTTTTGTCGTTCCATTATAGCTGTTAGGAAAATAAAATAATGATTGTGGTGGTGGTGGTGGGGGTGGGATTGTATATTGAAATGGCAGGGATGATGAAAGATCTCCCAGCATCACACCTGCTTCAGACTGGCTTATATGTCCCCGACGACGTAAAAATCGTACAATCCCATAACCACATATTGCAAACACAGGGAAGAATACGAGGTAGTAAAGTATCATAAGTAATACATATTGCGCACCGGTCACACGTCGTTGATTCTCTTCATAGTCATCAGAAGTCAGTATTTGTATTGTAGGTTTTATGGTGGTGTTTTCAAAGGATTCCATTTTTAGTCAGTTAATTATTCTCCCTCTCACTTTCTATTTATAAGCATATTATCCCACAATTGAATCTGAAACGATATGGCGGTTGTAATCGATCATTATCATCTGGTCAAATTCACCAAGAACAATCATTTCAACCCCATCATCAGGAATTTCGGTGTTAAAAGTAATACGAATACTCGTGGTACCACTTCTCAGCAATTCAAACCCACAAGAATCATCTAGCGTTGAAGTCAGTGGGATCACAAAGAAGGTCCAACCGGATTTGAATTGATTCAAGGAGATGTCTATGGATCGGTCTGAGTTCGCCATACCCATTGCCTCATAAAGGTCGACATATGGCCTGACATAGTAATCCTTAGTGAACTGCAATTTGTATGGGACCAAAGGATAAATCATTCCACCAGCATGTACAGCAATATCCCTAATATCGAATGGTTGGAAATTGAACGGTGAAAGAGAATATGTCCCGTTAAATGCTTTGTTAGCCACAAATCCGATCGTGACTCGCCGCGGAATAGTTGCACTAAATGCATTGTAGTCTACCTCATATCGTCCAGCACTGATGTAATGGGATTTTACTTCAGTTTTTCTCACAGAATAGGTTGCTGGTTGTTTTTCCAGGGTTTGATAGATGCTCATGTTTAACGACGGTTGCACTTCAACCATTTTTGCATACAATTTCACATCATGAACATAAAGACGATATTTGTTTGTATCTGCCGGGTTAAGCACATGAACAGCAAACGAATCTTTGGCCCGATAGATTGTAAACAGCAGATCTAGATTGTTGAGCAAAAAAAGCTCCTGATTGCCAAGATCAAAATCGAGGCGTGAAAGGAACTGCGCTTTTTTTCCGCTCTGAAAAATTTTGCATCGTTTTCGAAATCCCTCGTCTGCTGCGTCGTTTTTTTCTTTGTCCGTCCGGTAACCAATAGAACCCAAAAAATGGTTTTTTACATTCTTAGGAAATGATAGCTCGTTGGTTATATACGCCTTATAAGGGTACAATGTGCCACTGTCATAAACTTCGCTATTGCCAACAGACACCTTTAGCTGCTGGACAAAGGTCTGTCCAATGCCCTGGATCACACTAACATGGTTGTCGGTATTCTCAATTGGTATCCACCGTCCATTGACATCAGGTTTTTCAATGGAAAGCTCGAGGTAAAGGTAAATTCGGGAAAGATCGGTCCATAGATTATCGCTGAACATCCGAAAGAGAAATGGTGATTCTTGGGTGATTGTGCTCAACGGAAGTACTTCGCGGAAGAATGAACGCACGACAGACACATTGGTGGGAGGCACTGAAAAAATATTCAATCCACTGTTTACAGCCAAAGGGCTACTTTGGCTTATCTTTTGTGGACAACTCATAGTTGTTAGCAGTAACAATACTAATATGCTCCAAGTCTATCCACTCTTAGACGTTTTATTTTATTTTTTGTTTTAGGCTTTTTTGTACTTTTTCTGCGCTTAGCTACGGTTGTAGGCAGAAAGTTTGGGGGTCCTACACTGGATTGAAATCTATTTATACTTTTTCCAATTCCCTTGGATGGAATGCTGCTTTTATATCGCTTAAAGTCGAACCCCTGTCCCTTCTGTGAATTTAAATTGTTGGCTGCCTTTTCAAGAAGATTTTTCAAACCTGCCTTTCCTTCAGTTACCAGCGATTCCTTAAGATTTTTTCCTTCCAACACATTACTGAGCACACGGTTACCACTCTCTAGACCCTGTCGCCCAATTGCTCCACCGATTTCCTTCCCAATCGGAACTAGATATCGAAGAAAGCTACGAAGTACCGAGCCAAGCCCGGCACCCCTTTGATAAGGCACTCCTCGGAAAATGTTATACCCTCCATATTGAACAACCACTTCTGGCGAAGTGGAGGCAAAACCCGACCATTCCACTTTTAGCGGATCAAAATCGATATGCATTGTAGGTTTATTAGTCAACACATCTTGTATTATCAATTATTTATAGATTATCAAAGATCTTAGCCCGAATAAAATGATTTACCACACTATCGGGAGAGGAATTTCCAAAACGTAGGAAATGGATGATTTGCTCGAACGATTTACCGGAGCAGCGCCAATAAAGAAAGAAAATCGCATGGCGTCCACAAGATCTGGCATACGACGATTGAAGTTCTCTTCCATTGTAGCGAATTTGGGGAAAGCGAGAGAGATAGTTTGAAATGTGGGGACTTAACGGTGGCCAATCCCCCAAAGAATCATAATATTCCACATGGAGTGGGGATAGACAATAGATTGCCACCCAATGTGAACCACCAAGTTCGGATGGATCCACATTGACAACCATACAATGCGGATATTTGCGTATCCCTTGTGGTATTTGATCGCTTGGAAAACATCCCTGATAGATGGAAGTAGTGACATGGTTTCTGGAGAGTATTTTATTGATCTCTAATGTGTTCATCATCTAAAAATAGGCAGCTTTACGAAAATGCAAAGTCAATGTGCATGTACCATATTGGAAAGGCATTAGAGTTCCACCTATGGTACGGATTTCAATGAAAATTTCTGAAATCTCTTTTACCAACAATTTATGGTATTGAATGGACATAAATTGTTCCTCAATCATCTCATCAGGATGCCCACGGATGGTCACGATTCGCAGAATCGGGGCAGTCACATCCCCAATCATCATCGGTTCAATCAGACCTGGTGAATACACATGAAAGGAGGACACACCTCCAGCCATATCAGGCATAAATCGGGCCACGTTTTCCACCTCATTGAACAATGTCTTGTCAAAGCCTAAAATGTAGGCTAGTTGTGTTGATAGCTCAACCTCACGAATATAACGGGAATCAAGCTTGAGAGAAAAACGGTTGCTGTTGGTATCAAAATTGAAACGAACAGCAAATCGGGGTTTTCGATAGGCATGGACCCATGCCTCAAGACCCAGCCCCATAGTGTTATCTAGAATTGCATGTTCCTCATCAGGAAGTTTGGCAATCTCTTCATTCAACCTTTCTCTGTACAATTCTTGAAATTGTTCTTTTTCATAGGCACTAAGCTTTTTTAAAATAGTCATTCAAACGTTGTTGATATACATCTTCATCATTGTTGACATCCCCTCTTTCCGGGACACCGGCTAGCTGTGCTTCCTTCTCTTCCTCGTGTATTAAACCTTCTGCTAGGCCCTGAAGATCCACAAGCGTGTTGATCTCTGTGATCAATGAACGGAGAAATTCTTCCTCCGTAATTGTTTCCCCATTATCACGTTTCTGCTGAATGTATTCCTCAACAGCGATGTTGCGAGCAGCATTGTGAGCATGCATTAAACTATTTTGGGTTATTCTCACCTTTTGCGCTAACAATTCACTTCCATCTCCAAGTTGTTTATAAAGATGTTTGCCGAGTTCAGTGGGGTTAGTGATATTTGAAGGGGGTACTGTTACACGTACTTCTTGCCCCGTTCGCCATACAACTCGCATATATTGCTGTTCCATTGTTCCTAGGGATGGCCATGAATGGGGATAAACCATCACTGCAAGCCCCACATACCAATCTGAATTGAATTGCAGCTTTCGTGCTAGCCTTACCCTAAACGAATTTGTTTTATTCCCCTCAACATTTGTATTGGATGGTAGGACAACGTAAAACGAATTTGAAGTCATTTTCAAAACCAAAGTTTCGATTGATAACGATNCTCAATCATCTCATCAGGATGCCCACGGATGGTCACGATTCGCAGAATCGGGGCAGTCACATCCCCAATCATCATCGGTTCAATCAGACCTGGTGAATACACATGAAAGGAGGACACACCTCCAGCCATATCAGGCATAAATCGGGCCACGTTTTCCACCTCATTGAACAATGTCTTGTCAAAGCCTAAAATGTAGGCTAGTTGTGTTGATAGCTCAACCTCACGAATATAACGGGAATCAAGCTTGAGAGTAAAACGGTTGCTGTTGGTATCAAAATTGAAACGAACAGCAAATCGGGGTTTTCGATAGGCATGGACCCATGCCTCAAGACCCAGCCCCATAGTGTTATCTAGAATTGCATGTTCCTCATCAGGAAGTTTGGCAATCTCTTCATTCAACCTTTCTCTGTACAATTCTTGAAATTGTTCTTTTTCATAGGCACTAAGCTTTTTAAAATAGTCATTCAAACGTTGTTGATACGCATCTTCATCATTGTTGACATCCCCTTTTTCCGGGACACCGGCTAGCTGTGCTTCCTTCTCTTCCTCGTGTATTAAACCTTCTGCTAGGCCCTGAAGATCCACAAGCGTGTTGATCTCTGTGATCAATGAACGGAGAAATTCTTCCTCCGTAATTGTTTCCCCATTATCACGTTTCTGCTGAATGTATTCCTCAACAGCGATGTTGCGAGCAGCATTGTGAGCATGCATTAAACTATTTTGGGTTATTCGCACCTTTTGCGCTAACAATTCACTTCCATCTCCAAGTTGTTTATAAAGATGTTTGCCGAGTTCAGTGGGGTTAGTGATATTTGAAGGGGGTACTGTTACACGTACTTCTTGCCCCGTTCGCCATACAACTCGCATATATTGCTGTTCCATTGTTCCTAGGGATGGCCATGAATGGGGATAAACCATCACTGCAAGCCCCACATACCAATCTGAATTGAATTGCAGCTTTCGTGCTAGCCTTACCCTAAACGAATTCGTTTTATTCCCCTCAACATTTGTATTGGATGGTAGGACAACATAAAACGAATTTGAAGTCATTTTCAAAACCAAAGATTCGATTGATAACGAAGCCTGTGTATGTATATGTTATTTCCACGTAAGCGTGGAAGCAGGAATCCAGCTGTTATGCTGTTTACCAAACCCCTTCCACTTTACAAAAAGATATTCAATTCCACCTTTTTTTCGTTTCTTTATTATATGATCAATATCGTACAATTTGCCACTCCCATTCACACCTCCTTTTTCTTCTCGCCCTGGCTGTAGCACTCTACAAAGATCGTATGCGTAAAACCAACCCTTTATCAATTCGCCAGCACTGTCACGAATTCGATATGTTATGGGAGTTGTTGGTAATTTTCTCACCTTATCAACCGTGAATATTTCACTAGTGAAATTTGGCAAATAACCCTTTTGAAAGGTATGTTTGTGTTTTTCAATTCTAACCTGGTCTCCCACGCTGAAACGGGCAGCTGCCCGCTTGGGATTTCTAGTAGCGGCCGATTGATTTAGCTTTGCTCTCAAATTTTCTGCATTTTTAAAGGTCACATCTACGGGTCTCATTCCGATGCTAGAGTTGAAAGATTTGTTGATGGCATTCACAATATCCTGAATACGGTCGACCCATCTCTGGGTTTGGCGTTCAGTGAAATATCGATATAAGCGCTCCTTTATTGACCTATTTGCACGTTCTGCCATTCCGGCATGGAATTTGGGGGATGTGAACATACAAAAATGCTTTATTTGCTTTGATCGGAAAAAATCTTGTACGTCTTTGGTCGTAAATTCCCTTCCCTGATCCGTCACGAGTTTCCAAGGAATGTAAACAGAACGTTTGAACAGTCGTTCAAAGGCTCCGATCATTTCGCCTGCAGATTTGCTTTTCACAGGTTCGACAAACAATTGTCTACTCAATGTGTCAATGCAGACTAACAGATATTTGTATCCATTGTTGTCCCTGCTAAGCCTATCAAATGAGGCGAGATCTGCCTGCCATTCGGTGTGAAGTCCCGAAGCAAGGGTTGGCATATGACGATAGCGCCGAACTGCTCGTCTATGGAGTGTGTATACACGTTCCCCGGCCAAATATTCTTCCACATCATGTCTTGTGACCGCTTTCTGATGTTTTTTTGCCTCCGTTAACAACGGGACGACACTGGTAAATGCTACCGGTGAATGGATATCCTTGTACAGACGTTCCAATAGTCGCCTTATGGATGCCCTCATTGTGCGCTACCGCCACAATGATGGTTTGAAAGAAAAGCTGCTGCTGTTGCTCACTGCTCGACTTTTTGTTACGTTCTTGTTCACCTTCTTAAAAGATGAAAATGACACGCCTTTTCCTTGTTGTTGTTGTTGTTGCTGTTTTTTATATTGTTCAGGGAAAAAATACTTAACCAATAGGGGATGCTGATTGGCACGGGCTATAAATTCAGCATAACCTACAGGTGTGTTCTTAAAGCGCGTTCTCTCTGTTCCACTCAACAAATAATCCACAATGTTTTGAAGGTTGCTGGTAACCAACGGGTGACCTGTCCCACCGCGCAAAATTTGTCCCTTTTCATTGATACCCAATTCTTCAGAATTTTGGTAAATGTATTGCAAAACACCCTCACGGGTAAGCGTCANAATGCTTTATTTGCTTTGATCGGAAAAAATCTTGTACGTCTTTGGTCGTAAATTCCCTTCCCTGATCCGTCACGAGTTTCCAAGGAATGTAAACAGAACGTTTGAACAGTCGTTCAAAGGCTCCGATCATTTCGCCTGCAGATTTGCTTTTCACAGGTTCGACAAACAATTGTCTACTCAATGTGTCAATGCAGACTAACAGATATTTGTATCCATTGTTGTCCCTGCTAAGCCTATCAAATGAGGCGAGATCTGCCTGCCATTCGGTGTGAAGTCCCGAAGCAAGGGTTGGCATATGACGATAGCGCCGAACTGCTCGTCTATGGAGTGTGTATACACGTTCCCCGGCCAAATATTCTTCCACATCATGTCTTGTGACCTCTTTCTGATGTTTTTTTGCCTCCGTTAACAACGGGACGACACTGGTAAATGCTACCGGTGAATGGATATCCTTGTACAGACGTTCCAATAGTCGCCTTATGGATGCCCTCATTGTGCGCTACCGCCACAATGATGGCTTGAAAGAAAAGCTGCTGCTGTTGCTCACTGCTCGACTTTTTGTTACGTTCTTGTTCACCTTCTTAAAAGATGAAAATGACACGCCTTTTCCTTGTTGTTGTTGTTGCTGTTTTTTATATTGTTCAGGGAAAAAATACTTAACCAATAGGGGATGCTGATTGGCACGGGCTATAAATTCACCATAACCTACAGGTGTGTTCTTAAAGCGCGTTCTCTCTGTTCCACTCAACAAATAATCCACAATGTTTTGAAGGTTGCTGGTAACCAACGGGTGACCTGTCCCACCGCGCAAAATTTGTCCCTTTTCATTGATACCCAATTCTTCAGAATTTTGGTAAATGTATTGCAAAACACCCTCACGGGTAAGCGTCATGTTTTTTTCTATTCCGCGCCCCCCGGCAGGCGGATCTTTCGATCTAGTGTGTGGTGGCGACGCATCATCGACTTTCGTTGAAGTACTGGGCTGTGCTTCCTCACTTACTTGTTGCGGTGGATCTTTTGCGCCATTCGGTAATGGCCTGGTTTTCTTTTTTGCAATACGTTTGTTTTTTATGTTTAAAGGGTTCTTCCTGGTTCTTTTTTTCTTGGCACTATCAATGATGGCACTTATTGGTGGGCTGGGCTCTGCTGCGGTAGTGGATACAGCATTTGCAATTTCCTCTAAATTTTGCAAGCGAACGTTAACAGGTTGTTCTTCGCGCTCTCTGGTTAACTTGTTGAATCGTTTGAATTCTTGGTCATATTTTATTGCCCTCTCATCGGCATCAATGGTTTGGTCGCCAACAATCTTGTTCATTCGTGATTTAATCATTTGCACAGGACTGCCATCATTCGCAACTGATTGTGCTGTCAGTGCACTAAAAAGATCTTCTGGGATCAAAAGTAAACGAGACATTTTTTCTTATAAAAATTGTCATCAACTATTTCACCATTATTATTATTATTATTATTTATTTGTTTTCTTTGAAAATATGGCATCGCTAAGCATAGGCACTAGAATGCTGGCCAAAACACCTGCTACTGCAGGAATCCCACGTCCATGCTGTGGTTTTGT
>LDKF01001498.1:11893-28185 GCA_001026735.1 Rotylenchulus reniformis
TTCAAAATATTAAAACAAATTTCTACAAAACATAGTAACTGGCGGTCGGTTGCACCACTCATCAATTGATGGACAGTGCTGCGGTTCCGTCCATGTTTTTGCACATTTTTCAAAAAATTACAATTTTGTTTAATCAATTTACTAGGAACGGGCAATAGCATTTTCTTTCTCACCATCTTCACTTAAGACATGTAAACAGTTGTCGGCTGCCCGTCGTCACTGTATATATGTGTTCTTAGGCGTATCAATTCCGGTGTCTTTGGATGCATGTCTACTAGCAAATAACCAAATTGTTTTGAAGTTGCATCCTTATATGCCTGCATGAAGTCAGCGGTTTTTGTAGGAAATAATTGAGTTGCCAACGTTTTAATTTGTAGAGCTCCCGCAGGATTTCGCATCAAAATAAGATAATGTGAATTATTTCGGGCGACCTTCAGTTCTTTCGTGAACAAATGTTGGGTGACTAAAACCACACTCATTCCCCAATTGTGCGAACCCCGAGTGAAAACGGTGTCTAAAAATTGCTGGCGCATCCCGACCATCAAATCATCTAATATAACCAGCAAACGACCATCTGTAGATCTTGCCCGTTCCTTTAGTTCTTGTTCGCTAGGCGTCCCACTATGCACAACAACTCTTATTCCACCACCAACAGTTCCGGTGGTCTGCAGTTTTATTATGTTCGGATTCAATTCCCCATAACAATATAGCACTTCTTGAATTGGGGCCGTTATGAGGGTTCCCAGGTGGTTTAAAAGTTTCATTACCCATTCGGATTTACCACTCCCTGTACTACCAGACACCGTCATTGTAAACGGATGTTGGAATTGGGTGGCATTTAATGGGATAGTAGGAAATGGACTAGCCATTATGCATCTTAATATATTTCTCACCCTATTGCTATATATATAATCATTTTAGATCGAACAATATTTAAAAAATGGATTTTGTCCTTGGCACCGAGTGGCTCTACCGTGACATTAGNCAACATAGATTGGTTGCAAATCATTGATGATGAGGAAAAGCGTCAGGAAGCCACCACGAATGACAACAATGACCAGTTGATGGAAGAAAAGGCAGAAGATGAGGAGCCAGAGGCTGAAAAAGGTTTCTTTTTTTCTTTTGATCTGACTGATAAGGCTTTAATCCAGGTGGTTCGGCGGCAGAACCAACAAATGTTTGCATGTGTGCACGAAGCGGAGCGCATCAGCAGCAGCAGCAGAAGAAGGCTGTCCCACTGATCGACTATTTGTGCGAGCACTTCAAGTGTACCAACAAGGAGCTGCCGGTTGTGTTTCAAGACTTGGACAAGCGACGCACCTTGGTAAACCATTTGCGTAGCGCGGAGGTCCATCTGCGTACCACCCATCTGCGTCCCTATTCGCGCAACTTCACAGTCAACTGCTGTGACATTTCATCACAGAATGCACACATGCTGCCAGCCTATCGTGGCTATCTGGACATTACGGTTAGTTTTTTGCGAAACCAGAAACAAAATAAACATATCTTTTAGGTGCGTGCACATTTCTTCGCCAAGCATGGCATCAGGCTGCGTCACCCCTACTTCCCGTGTGTCATTGAATACGGAGGCGGAACCCATCGATCCTTCTTTCCACTCGAGGTTCTGAGTGTGCTCAAACAGTAGAGGGGAAAAAGATGATGATAATATTCATGGATTCATTATTATTATTATTATTTTCTTACAATCATTTATTGTTTGTTTGTTTGGTTTTTCAGATAAAAAATGAGAATTCAGAATTGCACAGTGGCCTTTAAACTATTGACTTCGCCCCCATCCTCCTTCACCTCCCAACAATTTTTGACCATGGCACACAACGGGTGGAACACCGAGTATGCGCCGCACCGCTTCCACGCCATCATCATGCGGTGGCGCCGACCTTGTTGCGACGACGACAACGACGAAGATGATGAGGATGGTGGCGGCGGCGGCGGCGGCGGCGGCGGCAATCCCCCCAATCAACAGGGGCGACGGCGGCGGGCGGGAAACCAGCGACGACGACGACGACGCACCGTGGCCGCGCTCATCTTCCAATCCGGACGTGTGGTGCTCACCGGGGTGCGCCATCCCGCCGAGGCGGAACAGGAGGCACAGCGCGTGCGCCGTCGCCTACAACAATCTTTGCGCTGTGGCGGGACAACAACAACAACATCGCCGATACTCGGTGTCTACACGCTTCGGGTGGTCAACCTGGTGGGCGCCCACACAATGCCCCATCGACTGGCGGTTGAACGGTTCGCGATGGACTGGCGGGGGCGGCGGCCTCCGCGGGGACGANTTTCAAGACTTGGACAAGCGACGCACCTTGGTAAACCATTTGCGTAGCGCGGAGGTCCATCTGCGTACCACCCATCTGCGTCCCTATTCGCGCAACTTCACAGTCAACTGCTGTGACATTTCATCACAGAATGCACACATGCTGCCAGCCTATCGTGGCTATCTGGACATTACGGTTAGTTTTTTGCGAAACCAGAAACAAAATAAACATATCTTTTAGGTGCGTGCACATTTCTTCGCCAAGCATGGCATCAGGCTGCGTCACCCCTACTTCCCGTGTGTCATTGAATACGGAGGCGGAACCCATCGATCCTTCTTTCCACTCGAGGTTCTGAGTGTGCTCAAACAGTAGAGGGGAAAAAGATGATGATAATATTCATGGATTCATTATTATTATTATTATTTTCTTACAATCATTTATTGTTTGTTTGTTTGGTTTTTCAGATAAAAAATGAGAATTCAGAATTGCACAGTGGCCTTTAAACTATTGACTTCGCCCCCATCCTCCTTCACCTCCCAACAATTTTTGACCATGGCACACAACGGGTGGAACACCGAGTATGCGCCGCACCGCTTCCACGCCATCATCATGCGGTGGCGCCCACCTTGTTGCGACGACGACAACGACGAAGATGATGAGGATGGTGGCGGCGGCGGCGGCGGCGGCGGCAATCCCCCCAATCAACAGGGGCGACGGCGGCGGGCGGGAAACCAGCGACGACGACGACGACGCACCGTGGCCGCGCTCATCTTCCAATCCGGACGTGTGGTGCTCACCGGGGTGCGCCATCCCGCCGAGGCGGAACAGGAGGCACAGCGCGTGCGCCGTCGCCTACAACAATCTTTGCGCTGTGGCGGGACAACAACAACAACATCGCCGATACTCGGTGTCTACACGCTTCGGGTGGTCAACCTGGTGGGCGCCCACACAATGCCCCATCGACTGGCGGTTGAACGGTTCGCGATGGACTGGCGGGGGCGGGGGCCTCCGCGGGGACGATTTCACCGCATACGCTATGACCCGACCATTTTTCCCGCCCTTCGATGCAAATTGACCATCATGTCACCTCCCCAATTGGGGCCGGTAGATGTCTCTTGTCTCATTTATATTTCCGGAAAGATCATTGTCACCGGGGCCCGGACCATCGAACATTTGGAGACAGCCTTTGACCATTTGAAATTTGTTTTTTCACATTATTCTAGAAGGCAATAAACATTTGTTGATCAATAACAATTGGGAAAAATGTTTGTGTTTCTGTGAGCACCATCACCATCATCATCATCATCACTACTGCCCCTTCTTGTTCTTCTTGGTTTTGCTTGCGCCTGTGTTCATTTGTCCCTCCTCCTCCTCTTCCTGCTCATTGTCCGACTCACTGGCTCCATCATTGTCCAGTTGAGGACGACGACGACGACCACGTCCCTGCGACTGCTCCGAGGACTGCTCAGAACTGGTGATGGTGGTTGTACCCGGTGTTGCGGGCATTGGCCAAACATTGGCAACGGCCCAGTCAAAGTCTCCATAACTGTTGTTCTTAGCCTCCTGGTTGTGCATAATATTTTTTAAGGAGGTGAGAGGGTGCGTTTTGGTCCACATATAGATACCAACCTTTACATTCATCTTGACCACAACACGTTGATCCAACTTTGCCTCCAGAGTTGCGTCAATGTCCTTGGCCTCCATCGCGGTCAGCTCTCGGGCGCTGATCCCAATCAGCTTTTCTGCCCACCAATTGAACACTGTGGCCGACTGGACGGTTTCTGCGTCGCGCAAATCCTCCAACTCCACACGGAGGAACATGTTGACCAGTGGGTTTTTGACCGTGTGTCCACAGGCCGGGCAGGCCTTTTTCTCATCCAGTTTGCGGCGACAGATGATGCCCTTGTTGCGGCGAGGACAGGCCTAGAATTAAATTTTTCGGCAAAAAAACGAACGAATATTCAAACGCAGAAACACAATCTTACATCGTAAACCTGGTACTTCAGATCTACCAGTTTTGCCGAAATGAAAAAGGTGCCTGTGTTGTTCCACTCAATCACCTCACCGACATGCTTAGTCTTGCTGGGCACCGCTTCATCGTTGCTCCCACCAGAACCATTGCTAGATCCCAATTGAAATCTGCTCATTTTTGATTGTTTGATGGTTGGTTGCGGGAAAACAAATATAGAAAAATTTAATAAAAAGTAAAACCCAATACATATAAGTAAATATTGGCTCTGATAACAACAATGGGTACAAGAAGATTTATAACTCTAAAATCAATTGTATTCCTGTTGGTATCGTGCCCGATTCCAGTTGGATCCCCCGGGAAACCGATTTTCAATATCACCATCATTTTCGTCTTCGCTTCTTCTTCTTCTTCGCTGTTCTTGTTGTTGTTGTTGTGGTTGCACCAAACGGTAACCGAACGGCAGCGTTTCCATCCCCGGTCTTATACGACCCTTCTCGTAGTGAGGTCTATAATTTTTGTGTGCCTCATAGGTGTAAAGATCGGACAGCGGGGTGCGTCCAATGTGGGGAAAGGGCACATGAATGGTTGAGTCATTTCCCGGGAACACGAACACGTCATCAGCTCCATCATTGTACAGGATGGGATCACTAACAAAGACAAAAAAATTTCCAAGTAAAGGCAGTAAAATACTTACGCTTGCCCATCAATGTCATAGTGTTCCAAGACGAGGGCTTTTACCGTTTCAAAATTTAACAGTTGATGGCTGGCATAGGAAAGGCGGAAACTACGAATCTTGAGATCCGCTTGGATGTCGTCAGCACCACCTCCATCTTCATGACAACGGCTCCGATGCTTTATGCCGTAGTTCTTTGGTCCACCCGCAACAAATTCAATGATGCGTCGATCAACTCGTTCCCTCTTCATTTGTCCCAACGCTTCTCCCTCCGGGACATGAGCATACCCCGGCTTGGCCACATAGTAAATGGAGTCAGTATCTGCATATGGGCATGAAAATCTCGAGTATTCAATAGAACTTTCCATAGAAACAACTCACCGCAATAAAGTATTTTGTGTCCAAGCTGCTCCACTTGTTCCATGTACCTGTACAGATGCAAACGGGCGTAGGAAGTGACGAAAATAGCGACGGGCAGGCAATTGGTTGAAGGGGCGACAGCAAACTCTGGCTTTTTCCGTACCACAACACGGTCCATGTAGCGAGACACATGGTGAAAGTCGACAATATCCAATGTTGTGTCCTCCAACAGCGAGTGGAACTCTGCAGGCGTTTTGGTATAACGGACTTCGCCGAACCCAATGCGTTGGGCCAATTTACCCCAAAGCGAATTTGCCAAGAGTTTCTTAAATTTGCCTGGCTATTTATCATTTTTTTATCCGAATTATGTAATGCATACCGCAACAAGGCGGAGTCCTGGATTTTTAGAAATTTTAGCTGGGTCCAACTGAATACCCTCAATGCGTTGGAATTCCTCCACATAGGCCCTCTGTTGTTCAGCGGTATCACAACCGTTTGGCCAACCAGATGCTTGCTGCTTGAGTCCGACGAATGTGTTGACATATCCCCGGAATAACTCATCTGACCATTCATCGTAGTGCCAAACCTAAATTCCCATTTTCACAACAAATTGATGGGGTAAGCTGAGTGTTCTATTGGTGGAGATACTTCAAAAAGATCCGTCACTTGATATCCCAGCTCGAGTGCTTTGTTCAATTCCACATGTGTATAACTGCAGCATGGAAATATGGTTGAAAAGAGGGTGGAGAAATGAGCAATCCAAAAATACCCTGTGACCCAAGAGCGCTGTTCGTCCGAATGTTGGCATGGACGTTGCTGACGGTTGTCGGCACAGCGAGCACATAAAGGGAATGTCAAGCGACCATCCACAGTCCGATAGGGAAGCAATGGTATTCGTAGTGCGCGCACAGCCGGATCAGGTGGCAAAACACGGACCAGCAGCAATCCGCGAAATGAATTCGCTTCTGGCCGAAGCCATGGAAGTGGTGCGGTTGGCGGTTGCAAGAGTGTTTCTCGGGTCAGCACATGTGGGTTTCCAACCGGGAACGGAAAGGCCTTCATCACATAGGGATAGAGGCTCACCTAGTGTTGAAAATGATTTTCACTCTGATGCTGACCATAATTATGAACTCACAATGTCAATCGCCACAATTTCTTCGTCTTCCTTGCAAGTGTAGTGCAAAACAAAGGGTTCAGTGCGCCCACCCCGAAGTGCATCCTCCCGGGGGTCGAGCGGACGGGGAACGAAGGCCTGCTGGTAGAGGCGCCGCAGTTCTGGATCGACACGAAGACGCCTCTTCAACTCGCACCCCCACACAACATGTAATTCATAACCATGTCGCTCTAGTTCCAACAGACGACGTTGGGTTTGTTCGTAGAGTTCTTCTGCGGTCCTACCGCCAGCTAGCTTTTTTGTCTGTCGATCATGGGTGAAGCACACAGGGCACCCTATAATCAAGTTTTAAAATCTGAGTTCAAACAAATGAACAAACCATGGTAATAACAGCCCATATATTCGATCGCGAGAGGTTGTTGATCCGGTCCACGGAGATGGAGACCATCCAGCCGGTAGCCGGTGTCCTCAACATGCGCTTCACCAATTGACCATTGTGCGCTTTGGACCTGCACTCCCGGGTTCATCAGCTCATAGAGACGAATGTAACGGGCACTTTCGGCAGACGCCCTTCTCCCACGCAAATACCCACCTTCCGGTGAGTTGACCAGCTTGTTGGGTGGAAGAAAACAGCGCCGAAGCGTGGCAAGTGCAAGACCAGCCCCAGTGGATGCAACAAGAAACGGGTCCAAACCACCGGTGTGCTCCGCGATCAGGCGCCGAAATCGGATCACACTCTCGCGCAAAATTGCTACGTCATTCACGCAGTAGGCGATAAGTTGCTCGCGCAGCTGGAACTGTGCTCCCCCCTCCGATTCAATTGCGTACCATCGCAAGAATGCGTCTCTTTTCTCTGGTTTCATGTGCTCCGGTTGGTAATGCTCGGCCGCTGGTAGTCCGTTGAGCCTTTGCAGAAGGTTCGCACGACGAATATATAGATAGGGGAAGAACGGTTTTGTGGTGGCCAACTCTGGCGGCAAGTCGAACATCTTCGGCAATGAATCGAGTGGACAGAAAAAGTAGTTCAACGTGTCCTTGAAGATCACGTGGCGCTGATGATGCCCCCTCAATGTCATGGAATAGATCTTCAGTCCACTTGTGCAAATGNTATTCGATCGCGAGAGGTTGTTGATCCGGTCCACGGAGATGGAGACCATCCAGCCGGTAGCCGGTGTCCTCAACATGCGCTTCACCAATTGACCATTGTGCGCTTTGGACCTGCACTCCCGGGTTCATCAGCTCATAGAGACGAATGTAACGGGCACTTTCGGCAGACGCCCTTCTCCCACGCAAATACCCACCTTCCGGTGAGTTGACCAGCTTGTTGGGTGGAAGAAAACAGCGCCGAAGCGTGGCAAGTGCAAGACCAGCCCCAGTGGATGCAACAAGAAACGGGTCCAAACCACCGGTGTGCTCCGCGATCAGGCGCCGAAATCGGATCACACTCTCGCGCAAAATTGCCACGTCATTCACGCAGTAGGCGATAAGTTGCTCGCGCAGCTGGAACTGTGCTCCCCCCTCCGATTCAATTGCGTACCATCGCAAGAATGCGTCTCTTTTCTCTGGTTTCATGTGCTCCGGTTGGTAATGCTCGGCCGCTGGTAGTCCGTTGAGCCTTTGCAGAAGGTTCGCACGACGAATATATAGATAGGGGAAGAACGGTTTTGTGGTAGCCAACTCTGGCGGCAAGTCGAACATCTTCGGCAATGAATCGAGTGGACAGAAAAAGTAGTTCAACGTGTCCTTGAAGATCACGTGGCGCTGGTGATGCCCCCTCAATGTCATGGAATAGATCTTCAGTCCACTTGTGCAAATGCGCCGTGGTGGTAGATTGCGTTGATGGAGTGCTTCAAGGATCAGGTGCATGTCATACTTCCCTCCATTGTGCGAGAGACAAACAGTCAGAATTCCACGCGGTCCCCTTTGGGTCAGGTAGTCCAGGAAGTCGTCCACCGGGTTCACATTGGGATCATCAAAACTGTGGAAGAACATTCGCCTGGGATTGTATTGGACAGGTGGCTCCGTCCCGTCACCGGGGRCATTCAGGAATGGTGGAGAGCAGAGGCGGCGGCCGTTCGGGCCGGTTGGCGCGCCACAAACACACCCAGCCGCTTGTTGTCCTACCCCATTGTGAACCGTGATCTCCTCCCGAAGGCAATGTTCACAGATCACTTCAGCCACCAACAACATTGGCACGTGCTTCTGAACAATGGTGCCGTTACGCAGGTGCATTGGCTGATCCTGACTGGTTTCTGCATCAAATATGCAAATACGAATTGGACGCTGTTCTTGTTGTTGTTGATCATCTTCCTCCTCTTCCTCCTCCTCCACCATCAAACCCTCATTCTCCCCATTTTCTTCTTCGTCCTCCTCCTCCTCCTCAGCTTCTTCAATAGCGTCATTGCGTTCTTGTTGACACTGTCTCNGCCCCAGTGGATGCAACAAGAAACGGGTCCAAACCACCGGTGTGCTCCGCGATCAGGCGCCGAAATCGGATCACACTCTCGCGCAAAATTGCTACGTCATTCACGCAGTAGGCGATAAGTTGCTCGCGCAGCTGGAACTGTGCTCCCCCCTCCGATTCAATTGCGTACCATCGCAAGAATGCGTCTCTTTTCTCTGGTTTCATGTGCTCCGGTTGGTAATGCTCGGCCGCTGGTAGTCCGTTGAGCCTTTGCAGAAGGTTCGCACGACGAATATATAGATAGGGGAAGAACGGTTTTGTGGTGGCCAACTCTGGCGGCAAGTCGAACATCTTCGGCAATGAATCGAGTGGACAGAAAAAGTAGTTCAACGTGTCCTTGAAGATCACGTGGCGCTGATGATGCCCCCTCAATGTCATGGAATAGATCTTCAGTCCACTTGTGCAAATGCGCCGTGGTGGTAGATTGCGTTGATGGAGTGCTTCAAGGATCAGGTGCATGTCATACTTCCCTCCATTGTGCGAGAGGCAAACAGTCAGAATTCCACGCGGTCCCCTTTGGGTCAGGTAGTCCAGGAAGTCGTCCACCGGGTTCACATTGGGATCATCAAAACTGTGGAAGAACATTCGCCTGGGATTGTATTGGACAGGTGGCTCCGTCCCGTCACCGGGGGCATTCAGGAATGGTGGAGAGCAGAGGCGGCGGCCGTTCGGGCCGGTTGGCGCGCCACAAACACACCCAGCCGCTTGTTGTCCTACCCCATTGTGAACCGTGATCTGCTCCCGAAGGCAATGTTCACAGATCACTTCAGCCACCAACAACATTGGCACGTGCTTCTGAACAATGGTGCCGTTACGCAGGTGCATTGGCTGATCCTGACTGGTTTCTGCATCAAATATGCAAATACGAATTGGACGCTGTTCTTGTTGTTGTTGATCATCTTCCTCCTCTTCCTCCTCCTCCACCATCAAACCCTCATTCTCCCCATTTTCTTCTTCGTCCTCCTCCTCCTCCTCAGCTTCTTCAATAGCGTCATTGCGTTCTTGTTGACACTGTCTCCGTCGTCGTTGTCGTCGTTGCTGTTGACAAATGCGTTGAAGTTCAGCATCCATGAGGGGTTGAATGAAGCACGGCTGTTCTCTGCTATGGATGCCCTGGCATCGTAGACATTGCGGATTTTGAGCTGCTCCTGCTGCAGCTGCTCCAGCCCTTATGCATTGATGTGCTTCCTGGTCAGCATATTGGACCCGACTACAGCGAGCGCAAATGCGTCGCCACTGACAGATCGGTTGGAATTGTCTTTGGTTACGGCGACCATCTGCTGCTGGAGGGGCGCGATTGACCCGGTGATGGTTGTAGCAGTCCTGTGTTGGGAACACATATCCACATTGATCACACAAACGACGGGTGTTGCTGCCGTCCGGCATCTGCTGAACCTGNGCCAACTCTGGCGGCAAGTCGAACATCTTCGGCAATGAATCGAGTGGACAGAAAAAGTAGTTCAACGTGTCCTTGAAGATCACGTGGCGCTGATGATGCCCCCTCAATGTCATGGAATAGATCTTCAGTCCACTTGTGCAAATGCGCCGTGGTGGTAGATTGCGTTGATGGAGTGCTTCAAGGATCAGGTGCATGTCATACTTCCCTCCATTGTGCGAGAGACAAACAGTCAGAATTCCACGCGGTCCCCTTTGGGTCAGGTAGTCCAGGAAGTCGTCCACCGGGTTCACATTGGGATCATCAAAACTGTGGAAGAACATTCGCCTGGGATTGTATTGGACAGGTGGCTCCGTCCCGTCACCGGGGACATTCAGGAATGGTGGAGAGCAGAGGCGGCGGCCGTTCGGGCCGGTTGGCGCGCCACAAACACACCCAGCCGCTTGTTGTCCTACCCCATTGTGAACCGTGATCTCCTCCCGAAGGCAATGTTCACAGATCACTTCAGCCACCAACAACATTGGCACGTGCTTCTGAACAATGGTGCCGTTACGCAGGTGCATTGGCTGATCCTGACTGGTTTCTGCATCAAATATGCAAATACGAATTGGACGCTGTTCTTGTTGTTGTTGTTGATCATCTTCCTCCTCTTCCTCCTCCTCCACCATCAAACCCTCATTCTCCCCATTTTCTTCTTCGTCCTCCTCCTCCTCCTCCTCCTCCTCCTCAGCTTCTTCAATAGCGTCATTGCGTTCTTGTTGACACTGTCTCCGTCGTCGTTGTCGTCGTTGCTGTTGACAAATGCGTTGAAGTTCAGCATCCATGAGGGGTTGAATGAAGCACGGCTGTTCTCTGCTATGGATGCCCTGGCATCGTAGACATTGCGGATTTTGAGCTGCTCCTGCTGCAGCTGCTCCAGCCCTTATGCATTGATGTGCTTCCTGGTCAGCATATTGGACCCGACTACAGCGAGCGCAAATGCGTCGCCACTGACAGATCGGTTGGAATTGTCTTTGGTTACGGCGACCATCTGCTGCTGGAGGGGCGCGATTGACCCGGTGATGGTTGTAGCAGTCCTGTGTTGGGAACACATATCCACATTGATCACACAAACGACGGGTGTTGCTGCCGTCCGGCATCTGCTGAACCTGGCATGGAAAGCCGGCACCGTAACGAAGACAGAGTCGACAGACTACCCGACACTCTGACGGATGAAACCGGTTGGTCACCCGGCGTTCACAGTCCATGCAATACCCATGGGCACGAAAGATTTGTTCAATGCGCCCGATGTAGCTGTAGTGCTGGTTCTCCAACAACAGGGACAAATTAAACCGGGCTGGTCGCGGCCCCTTGTACACCAGGCACCATTGCCGCTCCTTTTCGAACACACAGAGTCGCACTTCCCCAGGTCCCAATTGCTGGTCGATCCATTGTTGCAGTGTCCGGGCATCCTCAAGCGAATACAGATGCTTGTCTCGTGCAATTCCTGCACGTCGGAGGAGGTTCCTAGCCTCAGGTCGATGCATGTGTTGCTGTTGTGTAAATGCTCTGAACAATGCCGGTCCCCCTCCGCCTGGTCGTCTGGAACGCCAATCACGTAAACCAATGAGAACTGCTCTGGCCAGGCAAAGCCGATCGTTCGGGTTGTGCACTCTGATCAGTGAACGCGCCCGATACGTCACCGAATGCTCGGTGTTCAAGTCACAAGCACCTGAATTGTGAATGCGCAAATTCCTCAATGAAAAATTTTTTACCTGCGCGAACATCATCATCAGCATTTTGATTTCCGTCCAAAGGCCATACAGCCAACACTTTGGTGATGGTAGTCCCCGCCAAGAAGTCAATGCCGGCCGCCGACTGTTCATTCAGGCGTTGGATAAAGTCAGCAATTGCCGCTGGGTTGTTTTGCTCAGGGCGACGAAGTGGAATTGTGAAAGGGTTTTCAAATGTGGGGGGCTGGAGTTGAAGTCCAATTAGCATTGGGGGCGGATGTCCTTGCAACACTCGGGCGAACAATTGCTCAACAACCTGCGTCAGGGCCAAATCAGGTCGACTGGTCTCCTCCAGCGATGTGAATCGCACCTCAGCAATCTCACCCCGTGTGTTACGAGGCCTGTTTCGCATTTGATGTACCGAGTCAACAACAAATGGAAGGGCTGACATCTGAATGATGGATGGGTGGTAAGGGAGAAATTTTTTTCAAAGAACCGTTATGATATTTATGTAACATGAATAAATATACACGAAAATGGAGTTTATTCATCATNGACTAAAGAAGATGAAGCATGAATCCCGAAATGAAAACACCTGTTGTTGCTGAGCAGGATTCGGAGCCAGATTCTGGTGGGATTCATTGGAGACAGGCAACAATGATGATGATGATGATGATGATGATGATGAACTCGACTGAATTCCATATTGGAAAACAAAAGATCACAACCAAAGTGGAAGAAAGTGTACCTGTTGTTGTTGTTGTTGCTGTGGGATATTCGGGACAACATGTTGGGAAGGTATATTGAAGAGAGGTGCCAAGGACTGTGCCAATGAATCATGCTAGAAAAACAAATAAACAAGGTGTAATAATGTGAACCTCCACTAACCCTATTGTTCAACTTTGCAGCCTCGGTCACCGTTGGTTGCCAAATAGAAGTCTGTTGTTGTTGTTGTTGAAGTGATAGTTGTGGTGGTGGCTGCTGCATTATACCAGAATTTAGCTTGAAATTATTTTCAATAAATAATTCGACTAAAAATATTCACTTACGGCAATTTGGGGCGGCAGTGATGCATTCTAAAATAAGGATAAAGCACATACCATTTTTTAATGACTTACGCGGATTAATTTATAATAACTGCCGAGAGTGAAGATCATGGTATAGGGTAGTGATGAAGCATAATTCCGTATTGGTCTTATCAGGAGATAGGTGAATCGGTATACCGCTCCGATTTGAAGACAGCCGAGTGTTCTTGCACGTGGTTCACCCCAGGCAACCATGTGCACTCTGTTGTCTTCTTGGTTCCTCAGCATCATGTTGGTACAGGGTCTTGGAAGCTGGCCGGGAATGGGAATGGATGGCGAAAATTCAATATCGGTGACCATAAGTGTTGCGCTACTTAAAATTTTTCAGCAAATTCCAAAGAAGCCAGTAAGAACCCCCAACTCACGGAATATGTTTACCCACAGGCCATTGCCAGTTGAGATAGGCGCCCGTTGTAGTCCCATCCGGGCAAAATGTCTCCACGGGTGCATTCTGTATAAGAAATGAAAGGTAAATGATCCGAACACAAGGTGTACCGTAAAGTCGGCATCTTGCTGTTGTTGCGCTACTGGTGGTGGTGGTGGTGGTGGAATTTGTGCCAGTGGTGGATATAACGGCGCTTGTGGTAATTGTGGTTGGTGTTGGACCATTTGTTGTTGTTGTTTGGGCCAGATGGTTGGTTCTAGTAATCCTTGTTGCCCTACAAGTGGAGGTACAACAGGTGGGAAAACAAAAGGTTGATTGGTGTTCATCATCATCTAAAAAGCAGCAAATTTTCAATAAACCTGAATTCCTACCATGCTGGGTTGTCGAGGTGTTTGTGTGTTCGTAATACCACCAAAAATGGTCGGATGAGTTGGAAGAACGGCATTAGCGACACCATATCCACCCGCTTGTGGAATAAAAGGCGGAGTAGGAACAAACTGAAAACATATTAATTGTTGAAACTCACATACCATTACCGGATAATTGCCAAGGTGTATTTGTTGTGGAATTTGTTGTTGTTGTTGTTGTAGCTGGTATCCTTGAACAAACATTGGATGTTGGGGTTGTTGTTGATGTTGGTGGTTTCCTTGAACTAATTGGAAACCATAATATGGGGGAAAAGAGAAGGGAAACATTTTTAAACCTAAAAATGATTGAGTTGATGAAGTAGGAAAAAATAAAAAATAAAGCAAAGGCGTAAACCTTGATGATCATTAGAATAATAAATATTATAAAAGAATTATATGCCAACAACAGATCCATTAACAGGTATGAAATAGATCATTGTTCAAATCTCTGATTTCTAAATGCCTCGTTAAAAGGGGCATTCGTTTGAAACCTTCCTCCTCCTCTTGCAGATTGACTCTTCCCCGAAAAGCACTTTCTTCAACAGACTTTGGGCGTTGTGCAAGCGCTTCCCGCGACCACACTTGAATGGGTCGTGGTAAAACCAATAAAACTTTTACTTACCACATCTTGGGCGAGCCATTCTACTTCGGAATTTAACGTCTCGATTTGCAATTTCAAGCAAGCTTTGGCACGCGATAAACCACCACACTTAAACTCCAGTTCGCGCTTAAACAGGTCTTAATTATTCATAGAAGCCTTGAAAAATGTGCTCACAATTTGCAACTCGTTGGTTCTGGCCTTCTCTAAAAGGGTGATTGCCTTTGCCACTTCGCCAGGCTCATATGCTTCTGGCGCTAAAGTCAAACAACTATGTTCTTGATTAATGAAGACATTCTTAATTCAAAAAATGGTGCCTTGACCTTTTTTGCTAGACGTAGCTGGCTGTGGTTGCTTCTCCCCGGCACCGTCACTTTCATCTTGACTCAGCGCCATCGATGACTGTGATTGTGTTAATGGTAGTTGCTCATCGCTGTTGTTTTCACTTTCATTCTCTCTAATCACAGCCCCCGTTGATATTGGTGCTATAACTCAAATAAATTTCATTCTTTCTTATCCTTAAAATGTTCTTACGTTTGTTATGTCGCAGTACCGGTTGAGGGGGTCCGCTACTTCGGAGACGTGGATCACTTGGTGGGCTGTGTGAGGCCTGGGGCGGGGGAACTTTGGGCACTGAAGAAATTTTTCTAAATTTTTGAGTAAATTCACCCACTTACCTGTAATCACTAATTTCAAAGGTGGTTGTGCTGGTGAAGACGATTTAAGGGCATAGCCACCCCTTCCCTTTCCCTGTAAATACTTCAAAAAAACAGTCCGTCATTTTTCGCTTACCCTTTTGCTTCCTCGCTGCATTAGGTTCGGTGACAATAAAAGGGATCGGACTGAAATGAGAATGTGATGATTCTCATCAATCCCGATCCCTTTTATTATGGCTCTTTCATCATGGGATGTTACACAGACCATAAGTTTGTGTAACATCTCTCACGCCACCACCATGATTCATTCCTCCCTTCCTGTGTCAGTCGTGATGATTCACCACCTGAGATCGCTTTGACCATCTTCCCGCCGCTCTATGATCCCTCTTTGAAATCTGTCCCCTTACCTAGCCTCTCCCCTTCGATCCTTGTCCCCGTCCACGACATCCCAAGGCGGGGTTTACACAAATGTCTTCCGTTTAAGTGATGACGTCATCAATGGACCTTGAACTTCCATTCTAGAGAGACATTGATGACGTCATCATCGTTCCACTCCCGCGACCATTCCCCCGATCAATACTGACAGCAGAAGGGTTTGGGCGATTGGGCGGGGGGATGATGACGCCATCACCTGTTCCAACATCAAAGGAATACAGGGGTGACCAAACGTACCCGATCATTTTTGTGCACTTTGATTCCTAGATCTGAAATTTTTATCCAAACATAGAGCATCAATTTCCCCTAAAATATTTGGTTTTTGTGTCCCAATGGTCTAACAACCCGACTAACACCTCGCCGGGTGGGCCGGTTCAAGTGCCCGCGGCGGTCGATGAAATATATGGCATCTTGGATGATGATGACGTCATCATCATCACCCCTTCCACACTCCCGTGTGATCATCCCCGCCGCTGATCAATACTCTCAGCCGAAGGGTTTGGCCGATCGGACGGGAGGTTGATGAGTCATCACCCGTTCCACTCCCGTGTGATGATCCCCCTCCCCCGATCAATACTCACAGCCGAAGGGTTTGGCCGATCGTCGGGTCGGATGACGTCATCACCCCCGTTCCACTCCCGCGAACATCCAAGGGGCGAGATACTTTTTTCTCTGCCTGTCTGCCTGTACCTCCCCTTTTCCTGTACTGTCTCGCCCCGCAAAAATCAATCGATAAAAAAAGTGGGTACTTATACTACT
>LDKF01001499.1:4265-18689 GCA_001026735.1 Rotylenchulus reniformis
CCCCCCCCCTCCCCGATGATTGGCCACTACGATTATTTGGGACAAAAAACAACCAAATAATTAATTAGATGCTTTTGGACATATTTTTGGGCCATTCGCAAGAGAAAAATTGGCAAAAATTCAAAAAATGGATGATGGTGATGACCTTTTCCCTGGCAAAATGCCAAAATAATAATAATTCGATTGGGGATTGATGCCCAAAAATATTTTGGCCAATGCCTTCCCCCGTGCTGTGCCGTGCCAAAAATTCCTTTGGGTCCGAAAGCACAAATTGCCGAGGGAAACACGCGAGGTGAGAGAGTGTGGAGAGAGAGGAGGGGCAGACGAGCAGACAGTGAGAGGGGAACTAATAAATTGGAAGCATAAACAACCCATTAGGCCATAAAAAATTAATTACGCCCTTTGGAAGGGACTTATTTTATCTGTTTAAATGATTAAAAAATAAATAAAAATACAAAGTAATCCCTCAAGCCAAAGCATTGTTCCCACTCGACCAACCCTTAAGGGCCCTCTCCTGTTTCCTCAAAAAGGGTTTGATTTTCAAATAATTTGTGGTTATTTTGGATGGGTGAGAGATAAGAAGAGAGAGAGAGAGAGAGAAAGAGAGAGACGGAGAAGGGGGAGTCGCATGGTCTCTCCGGCGGATGATCAAAATGATCATTAAAGTCAAAAATATGTAATAATTGTGTATTTTGTGCGGTTTATGTGGTTGAAGAAAGGGGTTTGTACAAGGTTCGCCGCGACAAACTCCAATAGAATTTATGTAATTTTGCGGCGGAAAAGCGGGGAATTTCGAAATGGATTGTGGCCATTACCTGAAATGGCCAAGAATGGCCACTTTGCTCATCTGAAGCATGTCCCCCGGGGATTGGTGCTCGAATGGATCAGCCTCCATCAGGAGAGTGGATATCCCCCGCCTCCCCGTCGATTGTTTGCTCAAAATTTGTCAAATCGCCAATTTTGGAGGGAAAAGAAATCGGAAATTGATACCCCCGGAGGAGATGGCGGAGGAGGAGGATGTAGAAGAAGAAGAGAGATCGGAGGGCGAAAAAACGGAGAGAAAAAGAAATGAATGAATAGGATGCACTTTCTGTTGCCAAAGGTCAAAAATTCCAGTGATCGGGGGCAAAAGGACAAAAAAGAATTTGGAATTTGAGGGCTAAATGGCAAATTTTATGGCCAAAGACAATGTTCAGAATTGTCTTAAAAGTGGTAAAATTGTCAAAATTTCATAGTCCATTTAGAAATATTGTTTTGGCCTTTTGCGTTAATTTGGGCCAAATATGTTGGTTGGGGGATAATTAAAATTATTCGGAGGCAAAAAAGGAAATTGGAGAAGGGAAAGGGAAATTCATCAGAGAAGAGCAAAGGGAACTCTCGGAGCCAAAAATATATTAAGGGAAGGAGATGATCAAAGCGGCAGAAGAATGGATGGAATGATCAGCAGTACATTGTTATTATCTCGACGAAAAAGAAAAGTTTGTGCATTTTTGGAATAAAAAATATTTTAGCGAAAAAATACACATTGATCGGCTAATAAATTCAGAAGCTGCTCCAAAAATACAAAAATCCCCAAATGAAGGAGTGGTGCATACTGTAATTGGTCACAATAATATTGTCTGTTTTGATTTTCCGACAACATTTTAGGCTTTTTTCGCCTAAGGAAGTGGCCCTTTCCTGCTTCTTCCTAGTTATTCTTCCCCAAATGTTAGTTTTGTTTCCTCGTGGTTTTGTTCAGTCTTTCCCTGGAGAATAACAATGTAAAAAATTGAGGGAATTTGCGAAAATATTTGGTGGTCTCCCGTCGACGAAAAATGGGAAAAAAATAACTCCAAAAAGTATAAATGGACGAATTGGGATACATATACATAGGTGGAATGACGAAAATTTAAGACAATTTGAGCAATCAATCGCAATTAGATTGGACAGTGCGAATCATAGGTCCTTATTCTGTGATCCATCATATCTTATATTTTTGACTTTTTTGGCTACCAATGGGGAATTTTGGCCATTTATTTTTGTGCTAAACAATTTTAGTTGGCGATTTAAACATAATATTGGGAATAATTATGTGTACTGTAGGAATATTGTGATCTGACCGTATCTGACCCTTTTATATGCATTTGAATTTCTTATTGGTGATCTATCCCCTTTGACCCCCCTTTAAGATGTTTTGTCCCCTCTGATTTTCTCCCCTCCTTTTCATTCATTTCTGTTCCTCACTCGTTCGATTTGGTAGGGATTGGACGAGTCGTGTGCATTGTTTGTTTTGTGAGTACGGAATAAAGGGATTATTATTCCGAGTTCAAGTGTATTTGGAAAAAGGGTCAAGAAACCCTAGGTCTTCATATTATTTTTTTCCTATTTGGCGCTACCCTCGGGAACGACTTGGGACTAGCTACAGCTTCATATTTTGGTGATCATCGCTTCATTTGCTATCGATCCTGGGCTAGGACGATAGGCAAGCAGTGTGCGACTATTTATCGATCCGGGCTGGACGATAAATAATTCTTCCTGCGGATTTAGAGCATACTGATCCGGGCTGGACAGTATTGTGTCGATCCGGGTTGGACGACCGCTCTTTTGATCTTTTTCGATTCCGGGCTGGGACGAAAAAGTGTCGAGTTTCGGAAAGCAGCAACAGAGAAGAGATCAATCGCCGATAAAATCGATCCGGGTTTGGACGATTTTTGTGAAAGTTTGAACGAAAGATGTGGAGTCATCAGCAACAATTTGGATATGACGCGGAGAATTTGGATGTGTTTTCACCAAATCAATACATATATCCGGTACCGGTACATGGAGAGGTGTTTGTCCCACAATTCGTCCCGATCACGCTGCAATACAATGTGCTGCCATCCAATCAGCATGTGTACCCGGCATATGTGCAGGATTTCGCGCCGAATTTTCTCGAATTTCGAGAGAGTGAACAACCGACTCGCGAACCGTCAGTTGAACAGCAAATTGATCATTTAACCCGAAAAATCGCCAAAATGCTTCGATTGGCAGGAGAGCAAAGTTCAATGGACCAGGAATTTGCGGAATATTGCCGTGGAGCAGCTGAGGATCTATGGGAATATCGCAACTTATTGCGTCAGGATTTAGCGCGGATGAACAGAAGCGAAGAACGATCCGAATGCACTTTGACTGGAAAACGGCAAAACCCTTGTGCGGTGGTAGAGCCAAGACCAAGAGTATATAATGTGGTAGGACACCAGAAACTGGTGCAATCAATCCCGAAACTCCCCGAAATGGATAATGGGATTCGTGTGCGTATGCCATATTTGGATCCGACAGAAATCCTAGCGAAGAAATTTGGGCTTGGGGATAATTTATTGCATCGAAATATGGACTCAATGCGACAGGAACCTTCCAAAATCATCACGGATTTTTCTGAAAGTAGTGATAATCCCGGCGCAACTGACAACAATACCAAATTTTCATTTTGTTATCAGGGCTCTACGGAGTATTTTGGAAGATCTCCGGCTATTCCGATCGATTTAATCAGTAAATCGGAACATCGTCCCCAAATTGTGTGTTTTCCGTTGTTGCATCAACCTTTGAGCAATGGCGTCAGTGTCAAATGGTCGAAACGGCGATTAAAAGAGGCATCTTTAGACCAGAAAACGGATTCGGTTTTTGGGCTAAATCGCGGAAACGATGACAAATTGCGCGGCTTTCGTTGGACTAAAAGGCGGATGAAGATGAACTTCGGAAGTGGAAAATTCGATCAGGACCAATCGAGGACGATTGATGGTTTCAGAGGGGCGGGAGAAATGGCCGGAAGGAAGAAGAGGAAGAAAAGGATTGATCCCGGATTCGATGATGGAATGCTGAAATGGGCCGATGAAAGAATGAGGAAATGGCGAGAATATACTGCCCAAATTGCATCGAAATGTCACCGGGAAAGAACTTGTTCTGGAGAAAGAGGGAACTCGAAGTTCGATAGGGGTCGGGAACATTACGAATCAGGCCTGAAGCCATGGAATTCGGCAAATGGTCATAGTTTATGCTCGTTTGGTCTCCGTCTCCGCGCTTTGATGGAAGCTGTAGCTAGTTCACCACCAGACGACCTTTCGGTTAACAGCTCGAATTGCGGCGCTGCTTGTGATCCGAAGACGAGGGACCGTCTTCTTCAGAGGGGCGGGATGTAGGAATATTGTGATCTGACCGTATCTGACCCTTTTATATGCATTTGAATTTCTTATTGGTGATCTATCCCCTTTGACCCCCCTTTAAGATGTTTTGTCCCCTCTGATTTTCTCCCCTCCTTTTCATTCATTTCTGTTCCTCACTCGTTCGATTTGGTAGGGATTGGACGAGTCGTGTGCATTGTTTGTTTTGTGAGTACGGAATAAAGGGATTATTATTCCGAGTTCAAGTGTATTTGGAAAAAGGGTCAAGAAACCCTAGGTCTTCATATTATTTTTTTCCTATTGTACATTTTGCAAATTCAACCCACTCCGATCACTTTTGTGTGTCCTTCCGATCAATATCTCTCTCTCTTCTCTCTCTCTTTCCGCTCTCCCTCTCCCCCACACTCTCTCCCCCTGTGATCAGCCCATGTTCAGCACTGCCACCAGATTCTGCGCTTCCGCGTCCCCGGGCCTCAGACACGCGGCCAACTGCGCGTCCACCCGCGCTCTGTCCAAGTCGCGCGCGTCGAAATGGCATTTCGCGCGCAACAAATGCAATTCAAATCGTTGTCCCTCGCGCCTTTGCCGTTGCGCTTCCTCTTCCGCCGCCGTTCCCGTTTCCGCCTCCTCCTCTGAACTCGACGGATGCGCGCCGGAAGCGGAAGGGACACGCCTGTGGCACTGTTTTTCGTCTTCTTCGCCAAGGATCTCCAGCGCCTGACTCGCTAGCGAGATCGCCTCGCGCAGGTCGTTGCAGCGACGCTTCAGAGCCGCCATCGAGTGCAGGGTTTGGGTCTGGACAAGTGGGAGGGATTGAATGAACTGATCTGATCTGTGAAACATATTGATCGCCCAGGGGATCAGATCAATTCCCTCCCTACTTTGTAGCGCCGCAGTTGTGCGCGTATCTGTTGGAGTGCGGCGTCGCCCGCATCCGCTCGCTCCACCAGCTCGTCGCACTTCTGCAATGCGTAGCTGAATCTGTGTTGCGCCTCGGTACAGCGTTTGCGGCGCAAAAGAATCTGTGCGTCGTCGAGCAATTTGCGGAGAAGGACCAGGACCAGTGGGGGATGGGCACGGAGGGCAATTTGCCAGGTCAACGAGCGCAGACGAGCGCCGCGTCGGAGGAAAGTGTCGACGGCAAGCAGTTGGCCGGACTGGATGGCCACCTCGATGGGCCGAAGATCTGTGGAATAATGAAAGATCAGAACTCATCTCTGATCAAGAAGTGCCCCTAGCTTCGGGTAATTCAGAGATCAATGATCGGAAACGGATCAATAGTTGATCCCTTAGCCTCCAAACCCCCAAACCTCCCACATGGATTCGGACTCTCCGCATCTGAGGATCTTCCTTACCCTCGCTGTTCTTGTCCTCCAGCGGCAACCCGGCCTCCAACAGTCGATTGATCAGGCACTTGTTCGGGTGCCGTGCCAGCAAATGCATCATTGTGTTGCCGTGCTCGTCTCGCGCGAACAACGCACACCCGCGTTCCAACAGAAGCGCAACGGTGGAGGAATGGCCCGCCTCGATGGCGTGCATGGCCGCAGTGCGTCCGTGCGCGTCCGCGGAGTCAACACGCGCGCCTGCGGGAGAAAGATAATCAGAGATCAAATGCCAATAAGAGAATAGAGATCGATTGAAGATCCAGATCAGTGATCGGGAAGTTGAAAATGGGATAAAAGTGGGATAAACGCGCAACCAACCTCGGTTGATGAGCAGATCCACCAGTCCGACGTGTCCGTGCCGTGCCGCGACCATCAGCGGACTGAGCTTGTCCGGCCCGCTCATCCGGTTCACTTCCTCCTCCGCGCTCCCCGGTCCTCCACCGTTCAGCACGTTCACCACCAGATCCCATGAGCCGCTCTCTACCGCGCACACCAACGCGGACTTGCCGTTCCAGCTCTGTTCCGGGGCCAGTGTTGCGCCCCTTTGATCAGATTGATCAAAGATCAGAGACCAAAGATCCGGTTCGAGCTGTACCTGGACAGCAAAAACTGCACCACCTCGGAGCATCCGTTGGCACATGCAATGCACATCGCCCTGAACTTTTTATTTTTTGGTTCGGGTTCCGGTTTTCTTGCCTGGACATATCCAGGACCGCGTCCGCGTTGTCCAGCAAGTACCGGCATACCCGCGCGGAACCCCGCTCCGCCGCCACCTCGAATGCCTCCCGGATAGTTCGGGTGCGTTCCGTCGGATCCATCCGCCACCGCGTCATTTTTCCGTTTTTCAGTTGTTCTCCGCGTCGATCTTCATCGTAGGAGGAAGAGCAGGCCGAGTAGCGTCGATCCGCCACTTAACAAATCAAGAAAGAATGAACCCTAAACTCGCAAATCTCTGATCCTACAGACCTCGGAGTTCTTCCACTGATCCGGCGGAAGTTGACGCTTTGTTCCCCGCCCCGTCCATTAGCACATCCAACAGGAACGCGACCATCCCAAGCGCATCTCGGGCCGCCGCGTGGTACAACGCGCAGTGGCCTTTCGGGTCCCGGGCACCGCAAAGATCGGCCCCATGGGCACAGAGATGCCGGGCCACCTTCTCATGGTCATGCTGGACGGCGATAATCAGGGGCGGAGGAGAGCCCAAGTTGGGATTGGCACCGAATTGGAGCAAAAGTTGGACCTGAAGAGGAGGAAAGGGACGGATTAGTTACATTTCCGGAATGGTTCCGGATGGACGGACCATTTCCGGATTGTTCGCGCAAGTGAAAGCGCACAGCAATGGCTCCTCAGTGCCGTCTGGCCATTTAGCACAATTTGGATCGGCGCCCGCCAGCAACAAAAGTCGGGACACCTGAACCGGAAGCGGTGAACATAAAGTAACAAATTATGTGACGGATCCCAAGTTGACCTTCGAATTCGGGTAGAACACATTGCGCCGGAAGAGCAAAGCGGTGGCCAGCGATGCGGATCCCGCCCCTTCGACGGCCTTCCGCAACCATTGCACTTGCGCGTCGCGTCCCGCGGGCATTTCCAAGGCAGTGGCCATCTCGGCATCCATGTACTTGTGCGGGTTGGCCTTCAGAAGATGATGGGCCAAGTCGAACATTTGTTCGGGTGACGGATTTGGAGGGGAGGCGGAGGACCGAATGATCGAGAGAGCCAGCAGAATGTGGCCAAATCTGTGGGAGTTATGAATCGATAACTGGACAAAAGTGGCCAGATTTGATCAGTAATCCATTCTTTTCGCTTTCCTACCGGATATCGATGCGGAACTCGGCCCCTGGTCCCACACACTCCTTCAGCATCCACTCCCTCAGCGACGGATGGGCAGGCACAAATGTGCATTTGTCGGTCAGAGGGAGGAGGAGGGGGTGGAGCAGGGCCAATCTGCGAAATTCGACAAAATTCCCAAAAAGTCCAAAGGGTTCCGACCTTTCCCTGAGCTGTTGTTCGTCCACGGGTTCGGCCCCAGCGGAACAGTTCAGGACCCGCAACAGTTCATCGACACTCAGCGGGCGGAGGGAGGCCAAAAGGACGCCGAGGACGGAGGAGAGCGGGCGGAATTGGGCAGGGGAACTGGAAGGAAATCCGATGGAGAAGGTAGGGAGTATAATGGGCGGAAAAATGATTCCGAAAGTTTAAAGTGGGCAATTCAGACCCTAACATTTGGGCCAATTCAGGTCCAAAATCCGGGGCAAGAAAGTCTAAATGCATCGTAAATGCCTAAAAAGGATATCTCAACAAATTCGCTAATTTCGGTATTACATAAATTTGGATCCGAACTTGTCCAGAGTGTTTTGTTCGGGTCCCGGTTCCCCAAACTCACGGGAATTTGTGCCGGAAGTGCAGCGAGTACAGTTGGTCAAGCGAAGGCGGAAGGGCGTCCAGGGACAGTGCGCGTCCCTCCGCCAGCATGTTCAGCGCCAATTGCAACGCCACAAAGTTGCCGTCAAGGTGCGCGACTAATTGGGCGCCGAACTCGCTCGCAGTCGGCGGAGCGAAAGCGCCGGAGACGGCGAAAAAACTCTGGCGCCGGAACTGGGCGCCGACCCACTTGTCCAGCTAGAAATTTCTAATAAGTTAGCTCCAATTGCTTAGACGGGAACTTCAACCCACCGCCGGACTGCTCTGTACGCGTCGCTCCACAAACACTCGCAGATCGCGCGCGATGCGCTCGTCGGTCTCCCAATCGTCCAGGCGAATGCTTCGTGCCTCCGGCGAGTTGTCGCCACCGCGGAGTGTGCCGAACTCGCCCAGCGAGTGCTGTGGTACTCGCGTTGACGCAGTGACAGAGCACACAAAGCGCAATTGGGGCGGACAACGGTCGCACTCGTCCGTGGACAATGCTCGCCGGAGCAACCATCCCACACACTCGCCACCGTCGGTGCGGTGGAAACTCGCTTCATCCAACGAGTCGACCAAAACCAACAGAAAAGGGGGCAGAGGAGCGAGCACACGGTCGCCGACGACCGAAGAAGTCGCCGGCGAGTCTGGCGAGCAGATGTTGATGGTCGGCGGCGGCGGTGGCGGAGCAGTGGGACGTTCGCCACTACCTGTCAAAAAGTAAGGTTGTGGGTACAATACCCTGTGCTTGCGACTAATCATCCCATTACTACCGTACCCTTTAATCATTCTCCAACAGTTGTGACTACCGTAGACTTTGACCCTGTCGCTACAGTAACCTCTTTTTGGTCCATCATATACTAGTAATTGATGGGTCTTTTGGCCTATGCTTTAAACTCTCATCTGTGAATACAGTATCTCTTCACTCCTTCAACTACCGTATACTCTATTACCGTAATTGCTGCCGTAGTCGCTTCCGCCCTTGCTGGGCGAACGTTGTCTCCCGCGCGCACTCACCGCTCCGCCCCCATTCAGCTCCTCTCTGTACAATTTAGCGATCGGACCACTGATCAGCTTCCTGAACAGCTCCAGCGGTTCCTCCGCCAGACTCGCCGCCTCCTGGGTGGCCAGCCGGTAAAGGTCCGGATCCGACCGGATCTTCAAGGGAATTGGGGGGTTTCGGACCCGGGAATTCGAACTTGTCCCTTTACCATTTTGCCATAGGAATGTTTGAGCGGAGGACAAACGCACATTTGGGCACACAGCGAACGCACAAATTCGGCGACGGAACAGCTAAAAGGGCGGAAGAGTCAGGATCAGTGATCGAGAATGTCGAGAATGGAATAATTGCCTGAGAGCATTGTGCAGATGCGCAAAGTGGAAGGCGACAACACATTTGGCCAGAGAATGGAGCCATTGTTGCCCGGGCGAGTTCAGCGGGACGGGGTCTGGGTGGTCCAGGGACGGGTGCAGGGACAGGTTCAGAAGGGACTTAAGCGGAAAAACGGAAATTCAAAAGAATCCAACAGGAGGAGAGGGTACCGTACCAATTGGGAGCCGGAGGAGTTGCCGCCGCCACTTGCGGTGGAGGAGGAAGTGCCTCCGTTGCCGCCGATGGCGATGCCCGAGTCCACGGTGTTGTGCTGTTGCTGTTGCGGCACATCGGCGCCATTCTTTTCCTAAAATTTGATGAATTGGATTTTGGGTAATCCTAAACATTAAAAACCCTTAGGGCGTCGCCGAAATGGGAATGGGCGACGATGTGGCGGAGGACGGCACTTTTGCCGCATCCACTGGCCCCCTGCAAAAGGATCAGCTGGGCCCTTTCCGTCTGCAGCTGATGGCAAAGCTCGCGGAAGAGCCATTCGCGGCCGACAAAAGGATCCACAGAGGACGAAGATTGGGCGAGGCAAAGCTCGTCGGGGAAGGGGAAAAGCGGGGACGGGGTGGGCAGTAGACGGGGATGATGATGCGGAGACGCGGGGGAGCCGGACGGGGAGTCCGGAGCCTGAAAGGACGAGCGGATGATGTGCGGAGAGAATGATCAATGATCGAGGTGGTCCTTGGACCGGTAATCCGGATCTGTCCCCTACCGACCTTCGTCTGCCCTTGCCGCTTGTCCCTCCTCGCGATCGTGCCCTCCTCCATCAACCGGATCACTTCCTTTCCGTAGTAATTGGCCGTCGCCGCCTCCGCGTCCTCCTCCGCCTCTTCCGCTATTCCGCCTCCTCCTCCTCCGCGTTTCTGTTGTTCCAATGCTGAACAAGCACTGCGCCTCCGCTGGAGTTGGGTCTGTGGGAACAGTCCGTTCAGAGCAGGGCGAGAGGTCTAAACATTCGACATTTGGACTGTTGACCCCTCTGCCGCTCTTACGGACCTGTTTCGCATGGTGCTGTGAATTGGTGGAGGCGGATCGCATTCCGCGTCCCGCGGTGTTCAGCAGAGTGATGGCCGAAGATTGGCTGGGCGACTTTGGCTGTTGGTAGCCGAACTGCTCGGAGGGTCCGGGGTTGTTCTCCAGCAAAAGGCCGCCAGGGCGCCGGTTGGGATGACGCCGCGGAAGGGCACGCGGGGAAGGCAAATGGTGCGGAGGGTGGGGTATTGAGGCGGGAGAAGCGGAAAGGTGCCATCTGAAGCGGAACGAAGTACCAGATCCGTCACAGCTCAGCGGAGCGGACTCACCTGGCCGCGTACATTTCGCCGTCAGGCGCATAGCAAGTGCTGGGCAAAAACCGAAAGTCGCCGTCGATTGGCGCGGCACTGTGCCGTTGTCCGCATGGAATGGACCGCGAGACCTCCGCAGCAGGAACCTGTGGAGGCGCCTGAAGAACGAATCTTTTCATTTCGGGCAACCACAATTTCCGCTTTTGCTGCCGGAACTCGCAACTTTTCTTCCGCAACTCACAAATGCGGGGATTGGTGGCCTTGCCCGTCGTGTTCCGGGCCCTGGCAACATTCCCGCGGTCGCCACGGTTCTCCGTCCCCCGGGCTCTCCCTCGTGCTGTCCGCTCTGTCCGACCCTGCAACTTCCTCCCAGCAACTCGCCCCTCCGGGCGATGCTCTCCATCGCGCAAAGGAACTCGTCGAGGTCCTCCAGCCCCTCAGATGCCCCGCAACAGTTGCACTCGTCGCCGGAGTTTCCCGGCAACCCACGATGCGCCTGGTGGTGATGATGATGATGATGCTGTTGCCGACGCAAAAGCATCGGAGAGGGCTAAAGCAATAGGCAATTAGGGGGATTGGCATCGTTGCAGAGGGCGCCAAAAGCGGATCAGAATCAAATTAGTATCCTTAGGGGTCCTTGTGCTTCCTTCCCTATTTTCAATTCCGATTTTTTATTCAAATGGCTTCTAATTTTCTGATTCATCAGTTCCTCCATCGAAATCCGGTCCCTGTTTCCCTCCCTATTGTCCTTATCCCTGGCCCATACATCCGTCTGGCCCTATCCGGGATCCTTTTCGTCCTCAACTGTCCTTTGAAGTTTGAACTGATCGTAACCCCGTCCGTTTCCTCCCCGTCCCTTTCGTCATTAACTCTGATCCTGTTCCTTTCATCCTTAATTGTCCTTTGTCCTGATCTTGACCCTGTCCCCTTTCCTCTCTGTCCCTCTTCGTCCTTAACCCTGTCCCGGTCCCGGTTCGTCCTTTTCCCTGGCCCTATCCCAGATCCTTTTCGTCCTTATCTGTCCCTTGCCCTGATCTTAACCCTGTCCCTGTTGTCCTTAACCCCGTCTCTCTTCGTCCTAACCCTGTCCCGGTTAGTCCTTGTCCCTGGTGCTATCTGTCCCTTTTCCTCCCTGTCCCTCTTCGTCCTAACCCTGGCCCTATCTGTGTCCCTTCCTTCCCCTTTACCTGCAACGGCGTCTCCATTTCCTCCATTTGGGACATTCGTCGCCTTTGCTGTTGTGGCGGCGGTCGAAATGCGCCGAAAATGGCACAATTTGGGGGAATATCGGCGGAGCCGAAGGACGAGGAAAAGGGACGGAGGGAGGCGGCGGAAGAAGCGGCGGAGGGACGCTCGAAGTTCCATCCGGTGAGCTCTTCGCCACAGCCCAGCACTGAATGCCAAGGGAATTGCGCCAAAATTCAAATCCAAAATCGAAGGGCTTAATCCTGGCCATTGTCCTCCCCTTTTTGGTGTGTCCAATAAACCAAAAACACAACGAATCACACCCTTTTTGGAGCGGCTGAGCCGGGGCGTTGCGGGCAATCGGAACAGGCGACTCTTGAACGGGTTCAGCTGGCGCAACGATCGGCGCAAAGTGCCCAGGGGGCCGGTGCCGTCCGCGTCCCCGGCGCCCTCGGATGCCGCGAAGCGGGCAGAGACGCATCCGGAAGGGCTGGCGGAAGAGCAGGCGGAGGAGGAGGAGGCGCAGGCGGAGGCGCGAAGGTCCAACTCATCGCGAGAGAGCAGCATGGACATGGAGGGGAGAGGAGATCGATCAGAAGGCGAAGTGATCGATCGAGGGAGGAGTGATCAGTCTGGTGATGTGGAGAAACACATTGTTGTGGTCAGCCGGGATCGGAGAATGGAGAGAGAGAAAGTGGAAGGGACGGCGGATGAATTGGGCCTGAAATTTGAGACGATGGGGGATGATTGGGATTGGGATGATGATGAATTCGGCGGAAGCGAAGGGACCAATTGGGGTGGAAGTGAGTGAATTCGTTTATTTTGTCCAAATTATATTATTATGATGGATATGAGGACAAAATTTTAGGGGGAAAATAGGGGAAAAGAGCAAAAATGGTGCAAAATACCAATAAAACACAAATAAATAATTTCATCTGAATTGGCCAAATTGGCAAAAAGTTATGGCCACAATTCTGTAATTTGTGCATTGGATTTTGTTTATTCCGTTTGTCCAAGTTCCTCTCGAGTTTTGAAATTTGGATGCTTTTGGATTTGTCAGAAATCCGGTCGGAGGATGGAACTCGTCGGAAGATCCATCAATTGGCCAAATCCAAAGCGGGGAAGAGGGTCACTCGATCAGCCGGCGGAAATGATCAACAGACCAACATCCGAAAAGCTGATCAGAGAATGATTGAGATGGAAGGGGGGATGACGGAGGGAGGAAAAGGATCGATGACAGAGAAAGCCAATTAATTCAATCGGGGGGAGAGGGGAGAAAGGGTTTGGTCGGCGGCGACGGATGATCGCTCTCCCCTCTGCCCCTCCCCCCCCCCCCNGGGGGGGGGGGGTGACCCATTGATCCGGATTGGATTGCGAGAGATAATTGGGTGTGGACGAATGGGTGGACATGGGAGGGGAGGGGGAAGGGACACAATTTATTGCCCGAAGAGGGAAGAGAATGGAGGGTGACGAAGCATGGAAGAGGAAGAGGGAGAGGAAGAAGCGAGGACGGAGGAGAGGAGAAAGAAAAAAAGAAGAGCGAGGATGAAGCAGCTCAGCTAAGTATGAACTGGTTTTGAAGGAGTTCGGATCCCGTCGCGGGTGCAATCCCTTTTCTCGCCTTTTGCAACCTTTCACCCTTTTGGCCATTGCCGATATCGGCCCTCCCCCTTCCCCTCGCCCTTGGCCATTCATCCCATCTTTTCCCTTTTTACCCTCGCCCATTTTCCCACGGGGATTCCCCTCCGGGCCCTTTTCGCTCAAGTGGCCCATCAAAAAATTTGTGGCGAATCGACGGGAAGAAGAGATAGAGAAAGTAATTGCATTAGTCGGCTGCCAAAACCCAAAAGGGTCCTTTATTTTTCTTTTTTGGCCATTTTTTGTTTATTCTACGGGCCAAAAGACCTTCCAAAAATGAATGCCAAAATTGGACTGTTTTCTCTTCTTCCGCCTTTTTGGGCCATTCGTCCCATGCCCATCCCATCCCCTGTCGGAGGGGAAAATGCACGAAGTTGCACCACCGGGGACAAAATTGGACATCCGATTCCGATGCTAATCCGATGAGCCCCCCCCCCCAGGGTCCCCCTTTCCTCCACCGGATCCTTTGGCATTTTTTGGCATTGGCAAAGGGCAATTCATCTCTTCCGCCACAACCGACGCCCCGGCATTTGTCCTTCAAAAATGGCAAAAAAAGGTAAAATGGAAAAAAGAGAATGGATGGAGGAGGCGGAGGAGTTAGAAAAATGGAGGAGTTACATCCGGCGAAAGGGGGAGGGACGAATTGGGTGGAGGAAGGGGAGAAAGGAGAAGTGGGGAAGAGGAACTGGAGGAGGAGGAGGAATTGGTGGTTTATTCCACGGAGGATGAAAATGCCAATTTTCGGGACGAGAAGGAGGTGGAAACGGAGGAAGAAGTTACAGATTTCTAAAGACTATTTCATCCTACAAATAGGGTAATTAATGCATGCAGGGTAGTCACTCAGTCAGTAGAGAATGATTAAAATTGAGCAATTCGATCCGCGGATATTGATCCTCCGAATCGGATGGAAATGGAACTGTGGAAGGAAGGGATACACCCCAGAGGGAGCTGGATGTGTGGATGACGACGGATGGACTGTCCTTGTCCAATCAGAGTGTTCGATCTTTTGCACC
>LDKF01001499.1:28455-43285 GCA_001026735.1 Rotylenchulus reniformis
CTTTAAAAAATGCCGCTACAACGATCAGCAGGGCAAGGCGTTTTTTTTTGAAAAATTGCCGCTACAAAGGATAACATATAAGATAACCCACACTCCAGGGGCGTAATCAGGGTGGGCGAGAATAATCCCCCCCCCCCAAATGCCAAGACCAAAAAAAATCAACGGGGTCACCCCTGTTAAAATTTTTTAGGGAAATTTTAAAAATTCCATTAAAAAGTGTCAAAATTTTTCAAAATCTTCTCCGGAGCGGAGACCCCCCTGGTTTTTTTCTGGTTATGCATCTGCCACACACTTTAATTTTTCGATTTTTTAGAATGTTCAATAATTAAAATTGTGATTGAAATTTGAAAACGATTTTATAATGATTTTTTTATGAATTTGGAAAAGTATAGAGTACAGGCCTGGAAGCCTGGATCCAGGCAAATCTGGACCTGTATTTTTCCTGTACTATTTTCAGGATTTTTTTTTGTTTTGCTAATAGGACACCTGCGAAGATTGGATGGACTCGAGCAGGATGCGCATGATTTCCACTTGTTTGTCGAATTCGGCTTGTGCCACGCGAAGGTCCGCTTCGGCCTGCAATTTTTTTTAAATTTTAAAATTGAAAATATGAAACATGCAAAGGACCAAACACAACAATGAATTTCCGAAAAAAGTGGAAATTTTTTGTTAAAAAAAAATTCCGCGCCTCAATTTCGCCTCAGTTAGGGCATGGCGTTCGGTGATGGTGGATGTACTGCTAGACAACCGTGATCCGCTCCTAGCAGGCACCTGTTGGACCGGATGCCCCCACCACTCCATTGGTGCCTTTATTAGGGTCGAAAATTGTAAAACAAAGACAAACAAAAATTTTGGGCCAGAATTTTTAACGCTTTAAAGTCCAAAATAAAAAAGGAAATGGGAAAAAAGATCCGGGCTTTCATCTCCTTCAACCATAAATTTGGAACATAAAACATATGCTGGCAGGGGGGTAGCTGGTCCAGGAGTCCGAGGATTCGCAGTCGGGGATGGGGAAAGGGGAGGCAAGGTAGAGAAATTAATTTCAAAAAAATTTCCGGCACCTCTTAAAAATAAAAAAAAATAGGGCATTTTCGCAAATATGCGTTCCTGGGTTTTTTTCCTCTAGTGAGCTTTTTTAGGGGGGTTCGCATTTGGCCCAACTGCTGGGACACCTTGCCGAGTATGAGTTGGAAATTTACAAAAAAAAAACCTTGAATAGTGCTAGTGAAATTTCTACGACCACGAAAAACTACGAGACACAAACAAGACAACAAAATAACAACAATTATGCCGTTTGTTCACCTGTTCCAAGCATAAACCCGAGTCAGGTTTCTTTAAAAATAAGGAAAAAAAATTTAAAAATCGAAATTTTTGAGTTATGATATAGGATATGCCCTCTTCAACTCACAGTAGCCTGGGCTTCCAGGGTGCGGGCTCGCTTCAGACGATTCTTGGCCGCGTCCAGGTCCAACCGTTTGTTCTGCAGCACACGTCGTTCTCTCTGGAATATTTTTTATGAGACAGAAATAATTATGAATGGCTGCAAATTAAAAAAATCCAGGCCTGGATTTTTCATGGATTCAGGGTCCAGATACAGGCATTTTTCAAGAAAAATCCGAATCCAGATGGATATTCAGTAAACAAGTAGTGAAAGCTCCAAATTTGCGACCCTAGTTATGAGTGAAAAATTTTTGATGTCCTAACGTATAGCAAATTCAAGTTAAAATACATTTAAAAAATTTTCTATGGAAAATTAAAAAAAAATTCAATTTCTAAAAGGTATTTTTCCTCAGATTTATTTGAGTTATTTTCTCACCTGCACATTGCGCATGTCGCCTTCCAGGAAGCGTCGGATCGGCATCAGGGTCTGACTGGCCGCGGTCTGGGTCAGCTCGCGCCCCGCGGCGCCCAATTTGGTTTCCGTCTGCGCAACCTTCAGCAGAGCGCCTGAAAAAATGAAAAATTAAAAAATAATAATTTCGCTCGAATTTCAAAAAAAAATAAACTCGAGGGTAAAGAATAAAAGACTAATTTAATAAATTCATAGGCATTGTCAGAAATCGAAACCTCATTAGTAAATAACAAACTCAAAAGATAATATCATGTGAAATTGAAAAATCCTGTACCTGTAATCAGGGACGTGGCCAGGATTTTGGCTTGGGGGGGGGGGATATGGGGAGGAGGTCCCCGGAGTTCTTAAGAAAATGACCAATTTTTTGCCTTTAGTGAAAAACTTTTTTCACCAGGCGTTTTAATCCATTTTTTTTTGAAAATTTTGTACATAGCCCCTCCCTGAAATCTTCGACTCGTTAGGCCCCTGGTGCAGGAATTACAGACCAAAAATCCTGTATCTACATTTTTCTACAAAAAAGTACAGGAAAAATACAGGTACAGAATCTTTAAAAAAAATGCCTGTGCCTGTACCCCTGTATCCAGAAAAGTAAAGGCCGATCTCTATTTGATTTCCTATAATTTGTTTTAAAATCCTAAAAAACAAGAAAATTAGGGCTTTTTGCATTAAATTTGGGTTTTCGAGTGCATATCATTTTCCCCACTTTTCCCGCCATTCCCGACCATTGAAAGTTGAGAAAAGTTGATTTTTTTTTATTTTCAAAAAATTTATTTAAAATTTTTAATAAATTATAATTTTTCTGGGAACTCCGGAGGGAAAGGGGAAGGAAATAAATTGCTTTGGGTACTTGTGCAGTTTACATTTTTTTTTTGAAAAATTTTGGAAAATCCGGTGCCAGTATTCTGTGCTGGCGCCATTTCCACTGTGCCAGTGCAGATTGCTGGCATAGATTTTTATTATTCCAATATTTTTCCAGTGCTGGTGCCAGCAGTCTGTGCTGGCGCCATTTCCACTGTGCCAGCGCAGATTACTGGCATAGAACTTATTATTTTTTTATCTGCCAGCATGAAATACGTATTTTGATGTCGGAAAAATGAATGTAAAACTTTGTAAAAATTACTAATAACCTCATAAAATAGTAATATTATGTCATATTTATGCTAAATTAATAATTTTATTGATAAATTTTTTTTTTGGAATTTTTCAAAAAAAAAACGGATGTAAACTGCACAAGTAAAAGGCCGCTCATTGGCATTTGGAAATCCCTTTCTGTCGGAATGTCTCGAAGCGATTTAGTTTGCATTAGGGTAAATCTCAGCGCGACCACACATTGTGAGGAATGAGCAATTTGGAGGGGGTATTTATTTGTAGAGGATGGAGGGCCACGCCCATGCCAAAGAATGACACGCCCACTTAAAGATGGAGTGGTCTTTGGATTCAACGAAGGAACAGAGACAAGGAGAAGAGAGAACAGAAGCGCCAAACGCATCCGACCAATCGCTTCGAAACATTCTGGCTCCAAAAAAGGAAGCCAGATCTCCATATTTTTCTGACGCGCATTTTACCTTGCTTTGAATTGGGGGGGGGGTACGGGCCTGGTTTTCAGCCTTTTTATTATAGATGAAATTTTATCAAAAATATTTGTTTTTTTTTTATTTGTGACATCGCAGTGTTTTTCCTAACATAGGTAGATCGGAGGGCGTTCCGACTTTTGCAGACCCGACATTTGCAGATATTTAATCATTTGTTGTACACAACTCGGTTCAAAATGAAACTTACAGAAATGACTTTGGTGTCAAAAAATAGAGCAAAAAATTAGCTACAAAATGAGCCAAAGTTCATTCGGATTGGTCCAGTATAAAAAAAGTTATGGCCAAAATACTGTGAATTTGGCCAAAAATATTATTTTGGCCATAACTTTTTTCATATTNTGGGGGGGGGGGGGTACGGGCCTGGTTTTCAGCCTTTTTATTATAGATGAAATTTTATCAAAAATATTTGTTTTTTTTTTATTTGTGACATCGCAGTGTTTTTCCTAACATAGGTAGATCGGAGGGCGTTCCGACTTTTGCAGACCCGACATTTGCAGATATTTAATCATTTGTTGTACACAACTCGGTTCAAAATGAAACTTACAGAAATGACTTTGGTGTCAAAAAATAGAGCAAAAAATTAGCTACAAAATGAGCCAAAGTTCATTCGGATTGGTCCAGTATAAAAAAAGTTATGGCCAAAATACTGTGAATTTGGCCAAAAATATTATTTTGGCCATAACTTTTTTCATATTGGACCAATCCGAATGAACTTTGGCTCATTTTGTAGCTAATTTTTTGCTCTATTTTTTGACACCAATCTCATTTATGTAGGTTTTGTTTAAACCGAGCTATTACGTGATCTGCAAATGTCGGGTCTGCAAAAGTCGCACCACGGATCGGAGAGAGAAGGGGTGGGGGAGGAGAAGGAGGTTGGTGGAATGGAATGATTGAACAAACAAATCGATTAACACGCAAATAATTTATTTGGCGACTGTTGGTACCTTTCGGGTATACAGGACACTTGCGGACGGACATTTGCGGACGAAAATTATTTAAAAAAATTAAATTCAGAAATTTTTAATTATAATTTTTCAGGAGATTTCAAAAAAAATTAGCAAAAATTATTGCAAAAAATTCGTCAATGGAGAACTCTTTTGAAAAATTGTTTTGGTCTTATTCTCCATACATCTTGTTAGCACAATATTCATACACAAAATCTATACTCTCTATATAATCGTGAGATGAGTTCCCCTTTTTGGTTTTTTGATTAAAAACAATTGCTTTATTTGAGGGTTCTAAAGAGGATTTGGGGTCATTATGGTCCCGCCACAAGGTCCCAGTGTCAAAGAAATGATTATAACTTTTTTTCAGAAGCAACATTGAAAAGTGGTTTTGCTATCATTAGATAGCCCTGGATGTTAGCTACAAAACAAGCCAAAGACCGTTCGAATTGGCCCATTGGAAAAAAAGTTATGGCCAAAAATGGAGATGATCAGCAACAGAACGGTGCTGAGCCGTTAAAAAAAAACCGCCACGAGCTATAGTCTGTACGAAAACTTTTTTGTTAGACTTGTTAGACCAAAAGTATAAAAAGCAAAGTTGTGCAGAATTTTATGCTCTATCTTCTGATATATTTGGTTTTTCGAAATTCGAACAAAAAGTTCGAAATTTTCGCGAAAAACCTATTTTTCGATATTTCCAAAAATTTTCGAACTTTTTGTTCGAATTTCGAAAAACCAAATATACCAGAAGATAAATTCTGCACAACTTTGCTTTTTATACTTTTGGTCTAACTGGTCTAACAAAAAAGTTTTTGTACATGGGGATATTTTTTTGTCAGTTTGGGGATGTTCTGCGAGGGGATGTTTTGTCGGCAATGGTTGCGAATTGGTGTCCCGAAAATACAAAAATGTTTTCCTTCAAATAAGTTCATTCTGGGGGTTTTTTGATGCGCTGAACACGAATATGAACTCCGTTTTGTCATATATTACAATTTTAGACATGTTTAAGACATCCTTACCAAGATTTTTTCAAACTTCTAAAATACCAGTTTTTAGCTTTGAATCGAACAAAAATTTAGTTTTTTACACTTATTTCAGTAGTTAACCCGTAGGGACCGTCCCCACACTCTCTCGCCCCAGACAGTCAGACAAAAAATCACCGTCCCCGTTCTAACCCACCGTACCATTATCGCCCACCGTCCCCGTACTATTTCCGACATACATTTAGACAAAAAATCACCGTCCCCATTTTCGCCCACCATCCCCGTACTATATCGGACATACAGTTAGACAAAAATTCACCGACCCCGTTTTCCTTCATCATTCCCATACTCTAGAGAGAAAAAACTAAAATTCGCATCGCATTAAACCCCCCGATAATATGTATAGGAAATGGATGGATCATCATCATCTACACAGATCAAATATTTCCTGCTTCTCTGCCCACCACTCCCATCTCTCATTACTCTGCACCATGCATCTTCACTTTCTTCTTCTTTAACTAATAATATGATGCATCACCTTTCAAAAAAAACGAAGCTAAAATAAGCGGGAGAATAAAGAGGGGCAAGGCATAAAACGGGCAATGCAAATACGACTCATTCTCCACATTTCATTCATATGAATTTCGATGAGATGAGGAATTCTGCAAATATCGCATCCCTCCCCAAAAACTAAAAAAAAATAATAAATATACCAAAAAAGAACCTATAATTTCAGAAATTCGGTATCGAAATCTAATTTAACAAAATCCAAAAAATAACAACATCCAATATAATTACCAATAATTTAGAAATTTGGCATAGAAAATATCCAATCCTTTTACTCTATAGATATAAATTGTATTGAAGGTAGACAAATTTTGGTTTTTTAGAAAATCAGGTATTAGACAGGAATTCTTTTTTCTTTTTCGTTCCAACAATTCTTATGTCTAATAATGAAATTAAAATGTTCCATTTTGTTACAGATACTGCAAAATTTGGACTTACTTTTTTTTTCTTCACTTCGAGTGTGTTCAGCAGCAGTTGCCGACAACTACAGCAAGGACAAATTCAGATCCAAGTTGGTTTTTATATTTTTATATTCAATCACCATTCCTAAATTCCATAAAGACACACAACGAAAAAATGACTCAACAAACCAAACAAATAATTCTTTGGCACACCCATTTACCTTCCCCCCNTCCCATACTCTAGAGAGAAAAAACTAAAATTCGCATCGCATTAAACCCCCCGATAATATGTATAGGAAATGGATGGATCATCATCATCTACACAGATCAAATATTTCCTGCTTCTCTGCCCACCACTCCCATCTCTCATTACTCTGCACCATGCATCTTCACTTTCTTCTTCTTTAACTAATAATATGATGCATCACCTTTCAAAAAAAACGAAGCTAAAATAAGCGGGAGAATAAAGAGGGGCAAGGCATAAAACGGGCAATGCAAATACGACTCATTCTCCACATTTCATTCATATGAATTTCGATGAGATGAGGAATTCTGCAAATATCGCATCCCTCCCCAAAAACTAAAAAAAAATAATAAATATACCAAAAAAGAACCTATAATTTCAGAAATTCGGTATCGAAATCTAATTTAACAAAATCCAAAAAATAACAACATCCAATATAATTACCAATAATTTAGAAATTTGGCATAGAAAATATCCAATCCTTTTACTCTATAGATATAAATTGTATTGAAGGTAGACAAATTTTGGTTTTTTAGAAAATCAGGTATTAGACAGGAATTCTTTTTTCTTTTTCGTTCCAACAATTCTTATGTCTAATAATGAAATTAAAATGTTCCATTTTGTTACAGATACTGCAAAATTTGGACTTACTTTTTTTTTCTTCACTTCGAGTGTGTTCAGCAGCAGTTGCCGACAACTACAGCAAGGACAAATTCAGATCCAAGTTGGTTTTTATATTTTTATATTCAATCACCATTCCTAAATTCCATAAAGACACACAACGAAAAAATGACTCAACAAACCAAACAAATAATTCTTTGGCACACCCATTTACCTTCCCCCCACCCGCTTTCATTCAATTGCCAAAAAACATTACATGATCCTGATTTTCATTTTAGCATAATTATAAACTTACTTGATCCTGATTTTCAATTTGGCATGATTATTAAATTTACCCCACCCCAGTCCCTACACTCAATTGCCAAAAAGCCTTACATGATCCTGATTTTCATTTTAGCATAATTATAAACTTACTTGATCCTGATTTTCAATTTGGCATGATTATTAAATTTACTCCACCCCAGTCCCTACACTCAAATGCCAACAAGCCTTACATGATCCTGATTTTCAAAAAAAAATTCGCACATATGGGAAAAGCATTACTCCATGACTTACTTTTTTAGTATCTTTTTTTAAAGCACTTCTTTCTTTTTAGATTTTTTTTGCTTACAATAGACAAAGAAAAACCAAAAACTACACATCTCGATAAAAAAACACAAATGATTTGTTCCTAAGTTGATCCTATATTAAATAAAAAGACAAATGCTTCGCATAACTTCCTCTCAATAAGTACCAATACCAAATCCAAAATTTAAATTCCATTTCCAGAAATGAGACAAGAGCTCAACTCATTTTCTGAAAAGGATGAGCTGCTACAGTTTGAGAATTCGCACTCCAACAACGCCATTGACAACAATGACATACCCACATTCGAAGAAGCCGATGGACCCAGTGCACAACGTGAGGAGGAGGACTCTATGCTATTTCAACAGAGGGAGAAACGGTTAGTCTGGGATGGAGAATGATCTCATTAACAAATCAGTATGAAAGAAGTGCAATTTTCATTTTTATTCAGTTCACGAAAGGCCCCAGACTTTTATCGTCCTTCCGTAGAGGCACCTGCAAAACGCAAAAGGAAGCAAAAGAAACATCATTTCGAAGTGGATTCAATGTAAGTTAAAAGAGACTTTAAGCTAATACAAGAAATTCTAAGCTTTTTTTAAATCTTTACCAATTATTACAGTCTCGACAAACGTCTACAGCATGGAAAAATCGAATACCTTCTAAAATGGAAAGGCTATACCGAGGAGAGCTGGGAACCCATCGCAAATCTTGTAAGTGGTAATGGATATTTTTAATGGTAGGTGACGTTAATCAGGAATCAAGAAATAGAAAAATATTTAAAATATTGTTATATATGAAGATGAGAGAAATCTAAAGGGTATACTTAAATTATTTTATTTATTCAGAAATCCGCAAAGGCCAGCATCAAAAAATACGAGAAACAGATCAAGGCCCTAAAGCAGATCGGAGTTGTAGACAATAAACAAGGTGAGAGGATTTTCTAATAAAAATTACTGATCAATATAATTACGAATTCTTCGCAGACACTACGCAGCATGCTCATCTTCCACAGCAACCTATTTTTGCACAACTTCAACAACTACACGATGATCCTCAGGGTGTATTTTTTTGTTTGTTTTTGATTTAAAATAAATATTCATTTTAATTTCGACAGTTGCCGCTTTTCTGCAACTTTTTATCGACCCACAGCCGCATCCAATTCAACCCGCTCCAATGCCTGCTGTTCAGCTTCAACCTCTTCAACAGCCGCCACCGATCATTGCCGAGCCGCTGATCATTGCCGAGCCGCAGGCACCGCCACCGATCAATCAACAAGCAGCCCGGAAAAAATCGAAGGCGAGTAGGGATCAAGCATAATAGACATTAATTAGAAGGGTCAAACAATACAAGGAAGGTTTTAAACGAATCTAAAACAAAATGGTTTCAAGAAGGAGTGGACGAATGATATTGGTTTTGCAAGCTACTATGGGAAGTTAGTGATCTGGACTCGGGTTTGAGAAGTTCGGACGGAACGGGATCTGGACTAGGAAAGGGAACCTGGATAGGTACGGTACCTGGACTAGTACGGGGTATCTGGACAAGTACGGACTTGGACTGGTACGGGGATCCTGGACGGGTACAGGACTGGACTGGTACGAGGCAACTTGGACCAGTACGGAACTTGACCTGTACGGGAAAACTGGACCGGTACGGGTCTGGACTTGTACAGGGAACCTGGACTAGTACGTGAATGGACCCGTACGGGGAACATGGAATAGTACGGGACCTGTCCAAAATTCCCACACCAGAGTCCAGATCGCTAACTTTCCATAGTAGCATGCAAAGCCAATATCATTCATCCAAACCCCCCACATTTACATCAAATACAAATTTTTTCACTTTGAGCCCAACAAGCGCCAACGTAAGAAGCTCAAAGCTCTGACACAACAACAAGCTTAACAGGAAGGACACAACTGATGGAACAAAAGAAGACGGAAATGGACTAATCTGATTTTCAAAGTGATGTTTTTCACTTTTGACACATTTCACTTCATCTTATAAAAAGTATTATCATGGTTTATCGAGTCAAACACAAAAGATTATTGATAATATTGATCATCGTTGGCAATAAAAAACCAATTGGATCGACAATGCTTAGTTATCATGGGTTTTAAATGTTTCCAACAGAATGTTAAATAAAGAGTATGATTATTGTGATATTAATTCGTATCAAGCATAAATTAAGGAAAGACTGATCGGTTAAAAATCAGTCACGGTCAAGAAAATTTTTGAGAGCCCATAAATAAAAAGAAAATAAATACCCAACATAATGTTATATTTATTTTTAAATTCCTTTTTGGAATTACGCATCTCATGTGTGCATTGATTCTTATGGGCTACAAAAAAATTTCTCAATTGTCATGCAAAGCATGTGTGGTGTGTGGTATAATGTCTCGAGCTTTTTCTAACCCTGCAGTGAGTACACACGAATTACAATATCCAATCTTTCTCTAAAGCAATGCTCTTTTCTGTTTCATGCGCACCGAAAGGTTAATATAGTAATTTTCCAAAAAAAATGTTTCCTACTGCAGGGTAAGAAAACTCGGACAATTTGGTAATTCTTAATTCAAAATAAGGTAATTCAAGACAAAATCATCCATTCCTTTCCAGTTCAGTCCGTTCCTTTCCTATTTCACTCCTATTCATCTCTCTTCCACCATCCCCGAGGACGATAAAAACGAAAGGTAGGTTCTCCTCGAACATCTTGTAGTGGCGCACGGCAAATTGGACACAATACAACTTCTCGAATCAAGGCATCCACTGAGCAGCGCGAACAAAGCGCAACATGACCGCAGTTGTTGCTATAGAACATCGGCCCCTCCCGCAGGCATATGACGCAATTTTCTTCATGGATTAGGCGCACATCCGGGAATAGAGGCCATCCGCGCGTGTAGAATAGTTCGACCTCCACCAATTGATCCTCAATCTTTTGCATGCGACCCAACAGCTCGTTCCCATTCTGTCGCTGCTGTTGTTCCTGTACTGCTCGAAACAATGGATCCTGTTGTTGTTGCTGCTGAACTGCTCCAAACACTGCATTCTGTTGTTGCTGTTGCTGATTAACCTGTTGTTGTTCCTGTTGACGTTGACGCCGATGCAAATTCCCTATTCGACGTATCCTTTCGTGTCGTCGCTCTTCAGCTTCAACCTCAAGCATGCGCTCACGTGCTAGGTTGAATTGACGATCAACCCTCGGATCAAAATGGAAACCTAATAAAACGAAATATAAACAATTTCCATAGGCTAAATAACAACAACAAATACCTGTAATTCCATTTTGAATCCCGCTTGATGTTCCTTGTTGAGACGAAGGCTCAACAATAATCACTTCCTCCTCACCAGCGTTTTCAGCTCCAGTTGCGCGCGCATGGAAATTGGAACCTAAAAATAGTTAATAAGTTACTTAATCTAAATAACCAAGAATTGTCTGTATTGAATCCTATAATCAAACTTTGTATCATTTTGAATCCCACCTGATGTTCCTTGTTGATGTGAAAGTTCTACCACCATCATTTCGCCATCCGCATTGTTTTCATTTGCACGCAAAACTGGACGCTCCCTGCCTCGTGCTTGATTTTGTCCATTTTGTCCTTGATGGCGCGACAATTCACTCATGAATCGGCTTACTTCAGGCTCATACCGCGAATTAAAACGGCCTGATGGCTATAATCATATTGTTTAAAAAATGCATTATAAAATATAAGATATGAATAAAATCACACATTATTGAGGTAGTTTTCCACAATTTCCAATCGTCCAGTAGTTTGTAGCACCACACGATTGCAATCCATAATTAGACGATACTGCAAACGAAGTACACCAGCAAACTCGCGTCGTAGGCTTGCCATCTCCCTACGTAGCTCGCGCACAGCATCAGCAGACGATGTCGACATTTGGAAAATAATTTTACTAAAAAATTAAATTATGGTCAAGGAGGGGCAGCCAAAATTGCCACCAATATCCTAAAATTCCGGAAAGGATTACAAGTGACCACTCTTCCCTTTACAGTCTTCCTTCCCCCCGCCCCCGTTTTTAGCGCACTATCGCAAACAGCTGTCTGGACTTCATCATTTCCCTTCTTGACCGTTCATCCATTCTCGCGGACCCTAATAAAAATGCGTGGAAGAAAACCGTTAAAAATGTTGCGGACGCAGATAGATAAACATTCCATTTCTTTTTTATGCAAATAGGGATGTTATAATGGAAAATGAATGGTTTATGATTTGGGGATGTTATAATGCAATAAAATAGATCATGAATGGTAAAATTCGAAGAATTGCCATCAAATCAATTAGATCTTGGTGGGGAAATCACATCCGTAGCTCGACAATTAAGGATAGCACAACTTTTGCACAAGGTGAAGCTGACCACAACACTACCGTTCTCCTTCTCGCAATGCTTGGAATTATCATCGTAGATTTCCTTGAGACAATCTAAAAATAAAACAATTGATGCATAATTGGAAAAATTTTACGATTGCATAGGCGAAAAGTCAGCAGATATTTAGGCTTGAATAACTTCCAGTACATTGGACGATAGCTAGTTGGTGTCTTGATAATTTTATCGGTGCTTTCATTCTGCACCACGTGTTGGCGCTGATCTTGATCCTCAGAAAACATTTTCGAATAAAAGGATACGGAATAAAATATTCTAGAATGAATTGAATTGAGTAAGGTTACGCGACTTTTATAATGATTTTTTGTTTACATGGGCTGCTATATAAACCCATATTTTTTTACAATTTGTTCATTTTTAATCATTTTTTTCGAATCAATTCCTTTTTAATCCTGAATATGCTCCTCCTTGATCACATTGCGCAAATATTGAATTGCCGTATTGGCGAATTACGCGACAGATTGAATCACCCAAATGAAAGAGCCCGTATTTTGGAGATACTCAACGGGCAAAGGGTCCAAACAACATATCCCGATCGAAATGGCTTGACCAAAATCTTCACGATTGGTGGTCTGACCCAGCACGGTGCCGCGTCTACCATGGCATATGGACGTCTAGGACGCCCTTTCAATGCCTCAGTCTGCGCCCACTATTATGTATTTTTATAATAGCATTATTTGTGGAATTGGTTAATTAAGATTCGTCATCGCATAAAACTCCGCCATCCATTCTTGCATTGCGTGGTCGAAAAGTTTCCCGAGGGCCAAGAGGATCGGTTTTATCCGCTAGAGTTGTGCAAACTCTTGGACAACGAAGGAAAATCGATGCTACCAATATGGCTCGGACGAACATTCACAGAAATTCGGAGCGCTGATAAAACAACAGAAGGAATAAGTGATGACGATGATTCGGATATGTTGACCATCAGTTCGGGTCGTGATAAATGTAGCCAAGATGAATCAACCTCATATTGGTGAATTCGTCTCACGCGCCCTCGTTTGTCACGTCCACCCCTACTCATGTTTAAAGTTTTTTAATCAAATATCATCTTCAAACTCTTAATATTTTGTCAATTGTCTCTTCTCTTTTTTAATATTGCAAATTTACTCCAAATATCGATATCTTCCAAAAGCCAATATTTATCAAATTGTATCTTTACAATGATGATAATATCGCATCACGATAAAAAGAAAATGAGAAAAATTACAATTCAATGTGACCAAAATCAAGAACTTTGTAATCTCGGGAGCGAACTATACCCTTTCCCACATATGGTTTATAAATCTTTTTAAGGGGTTGGGTAATAATACTTCCGATCTTAATTGATGGTCTAAGGAAGTTTGGATACAATAGTTTAATGGGGACTGCCTCCCCAGTGTTTGCAAAATGTAAAACTTTGTTCTTGAACGTTTCATATCTTAGCCCTTGATCGGTCATCACATGCTCATTCAGCGTGATCCTAGGATTATAAAGTAATCCAAGGTTATTTTTCTCGAAAGAAAAACTTACCCTCTCACTTTGAGTACGTACTCAAAGTTTTCGGGAATTGGCTCTAAGCCCTTGCGCAAGAGCTTCAAACCATATTGCTTTGCGCCCCCCGAACAATACTCAATTATGTGATGCTAAATGTTGATTGAATTGAAAAAATTTTGGTTAATAAAATTACTTTTGGGTACTCGTTGGTAAACTGGCCCAAATGTGGGCCAGTTTGCAAAGGATTGTTGTCTGTAGGATGCGAATAAATCAATGAATCAGTGTCTAAATATCCTCTGATAAAAATTTTGTCAAGGACGCAAAATTACCAGTATAGAGCAATTCACATCCGGGTGTATTGACCACCTTTTGCATCGATTTGAGGAGATGCAAACGAGCCGCAGATGTTGTAAAGAGCGAAATTACAACATTTGAGCAAGCATGCTCCTCGATCTAGAATTATAAAGTAATTCAAGGTTGGCTTTTTATTTTCATTAAAAACCTACCCACTCTCGCTTTTGAATATAGCTGATCAGCATAATATTCTTGGTCAGCTTGTCCACCGAAGACACTTCAATCGACTTGTTCTCAAGATAGTTACACAATTCCGATGGGTCATCAGTGATCAGAGTTTGGGACAACCCTAAGAATATTGAATATTCTAAGGTGAGCTTTTTTTGTTTAAAAAAAACTTACCGAAATTTCTCAATGAAAAACGGCCCCCTAAAAAAGCAATCAATGTCTGTTAAAAATAATGAACTTACAGAGATTGTTGAGCATGAGCTTTGAAAGCGCTCTCTTGCCCTTGTTCGGTACCATCTTGTCTCGATCAATGAAAATGTCAAACATTTCTGCACATTCTCTGATGAATTCATCCTCCGCCTCCCGATTCCCACGGATTCCTTCATCGAATCCGGATGCGTGCATCTTCTCTCTCATCAATTCACTGAAATCATTGATTTATTAAAATCAAGTTGATATTTTACCTGATATATCGACGAAATAGTTTGTCGTCCGATAATTCGTACTCGAGGACACGTAAAACTTTGGTGACAACATAACCGGCATCTAGAGCAGCATCGAGTTCCAGAGAGGTACAACTGCAGACGAATCCTCGCTCCTCATCAGAATGCTCGCAACCGTAGTCCTCCATCACGGCACCATGTGGAAATTTTTTGCAACAGGTGATGCAAG
>LDKF01001500.1:3506-37998 GCA_001026735.1 Rotylenchulus reniformis
ATGTGCGATGGGGAAAGTGTTCAAAAATGACCAAGATATGGATGACATCTCCATTCTTTTGTACGATTGATTAAAGAATGCAGGAAAACCATTGATAGGTAGGTAGAATGCAGAAAAAAAGTGCATAAATCAAGCCCAAAATTTTAAAGACAAAGCTTCAAAAGACAATTCTCAAAATTTTGCTCGGTACTTAGTATATTTTTTCGAATTTCCGAAAAAATTCCGTAATAAACAATCGGATTCTTTAGATATGTTTTAAACACCACCATGTTTCAATTTGACCGATTTTCGAACTCACGTGTTTCTATTCCTGTTTAGACCTTGGAAATGCCGGTATTCGACGTTTCTGTTCGGTAAACCGGTATCCACCCAATTTATACCAGAAATCCAGCATATCTACATACTTTTTTTATACTTTTTCCTAGCAAGGATTAAAAAAATTAGTTGACCAAATAGGCACTTTATTATCAATGTGAATAGTTCATTCAAACATTTTTTCCACCTTTTATACCACATAATGAGAAAAAATCATTCTTTAGATTAATTAATTTTTCCTTAATTGGTTGGTTTTAAGATAAAATAAATATTACCTAAACACATATTATTCGAAAATTTGATCACAACAATAAATGGCAACTAACGGAAGTGGATCAAGCAATTCTGTCAAAGTTGCAGTCAGGTCAGTTGTTTACAGTTGAAAGTTATTTTAGCTGTCATAATTATCGTATTGATTCTAATTTAATAATAATCACTAAGTTAGTTAGGATGAGATTGGAAAATTAATGTATAGCATTAAATTAGAATAAATACGGTTAATAATCTTTTTTGGCCATAATTTTATTAAATGTTAAAAAATTTCTAAAAACGCATATAAAAGCAAAGGTTGTTCTAAATAATTTATAAGCTAAATTTTTATATTCCCTTTAAAAAATTTGAAATCAATTATTTCAAATTTAACAGAATTCGACCCCAGAATCCACAGGAGCTTGCACAGAATGCAAACATCTGTGTGGCGGTAATTCCGGGCGAGCCACAAGTCACCATCGGGCGCGATAAGGCATTCACATTCGGTGAGATGCCATAGATTCGAAATTGCTTAATTTCATTTTCTAACTTTTAGACCATGTTTTCGATCAACAGACCCCGCAACACTTCATCTATGAAACTTGTGTCCGAGAGCTGGTGGACGGCACCTTTGAGGGCTACAATGCCACAGTGTTGGCCTATGGACAGGTGAGTCTGGGCCTAATTAAAATTTCCTAATTAAAAATAAATAATTGGATGGATTAGTATTGTGGACTATCAATTATCATTACGAAATTTTGATAAAACTCTCTCATCGCCTCAGAAGACTCGCTTTGATGATTGAGAATTTGGTGGTGTATTAGTGTAATTACCTATGTAATTATAATTATTTATTATCCAATTTTGTATAGAATACAAATTGCAAGATGCCAGAATTCTTTTAATCTATAAGAAAAAAATTTAAACCGATTTAATTATAAAATAAATGGAAAGTTGAATAACAATAAAATTTTAAAGTTAGGATTGATTATGAAATTAATTCCATTATCAAATCCTAAATTTTCAACTTTTAGACGGGCAGTGGAAAGACCTACACCATGGGGACAAACTTCGAATCGAATCAATCAGTTGCTGATCATGATCAGTCTGACGGGATTATTCCGCGCGCTGCACACCACTTTTTCAACGGCATCGAAGGGAGGCAGGAGGAGGCGCGAAAGACGGGCAAAGTTGCGCCCTCTTTTGAGATCACCGTCCAATTCATCGAGGTACGTTAAAAAGAAAAAAAATATTTATTGTTTGGTTTTTTGACCTTTATAAGATAAATTAATGGGTTAAAAATATTATAAAAGCACAAAATTAAAAGAAGGTAAACGCTTACCACATTAACCATTTAGTTTCCTTCTAATTTTATAAGGGTGCATTTGGTAAACGATTTTCTCCGGATTATCAATTCTATAAACCCAGGGTATTTTTATTGTCATTCAAATTATTACTAAGGATTTTTTGGGTGATTCCAAAATACTTCTTTCCATTAGCTCTACAACGAGGAGATCATCGATCTGCTTGCGAAAGATCGGCAGCGTACTTCCGCCGCAATTCATATCCACGAGGACCCGGTGCGGCACGAGATTTATCTGCGCGGAGTTGCATCTGAGCAAGTAATTTCGCCCGAGGACATTCTAAGGGTGTTGAAGGCGGGCACTCGGAACCGGACGACTGCGGCCACCATCATGAACGAGCATTCCTCGCGATCGCATGCCATTTTCAGTGTTTGCATCAAGCAGAGTCGGGTTGTGCCCGTGGAGGTGAACAATTTTTAAATTGTGTATTTTATAAATATTAGATGAGATTAGAATTCCGGTGCTAGTACATTAGTAAAAACCAATAAATGTCCCAAGCAATCTTTAAGTATATTTAAATACTTTTTAGGCCATAATAAATTACAATATATATATATAAAATATTTTAGTTTTTTACCCTTTTAATTATTCGAATTTTTATGAATTTTTTTTAATTTTCGAGAAAATTTTTTAAAAAGTTTAAAACGTTAAAAAAATTCATACTTAAGATTAAAAGACCAAAAAATCAGAATTAATTCTGCTTTTATTTGCCCTTTATAAATACGGCCTATTAGGATCAATAGATGGTTTATTTTTAATAATATCCTAGCATCAGAATTTCCTCTATATAAATTCTACCATTTTTCACTCATTAGCTTATGAAATCCTCAATTAAATTAAGATAAAAAAATATATATTTTTAATATTTTAATCACCATCACAGATGAACACGTCAGATGAGGGAGGTGGAGCTGTTCAAAATGCTGCTATCACTGATGGAAATTCGCCCACAACGGAGACGGAACTGGAGGTGTTAAGTGCCAAATTTCACTTTGTCGATTTGGCGGGTTCTGAACGATTGAAGCGGACTGGTGCCACCGGCGACCGGGCAAAGGAGGGAAAGAACATAAACTTGGGATTGGTAAAAATTGATTTAAAAAATTTAAAAATCAAATTTTAATTTTAATATTTTCATAGTTGGCACTTGGCAATGTCATTTCGGCCCTTGATAATGCCATCGGTCGCGTTGGTCATGTGCCTTATCGGGATTCCAAGTTAACTCGACTACTTCAAGACTCTTTGGGCGGTAACAGGTGAAATTAACTTATATTGGATACTTTAGCCTGTTTTGAGCGAAATGGTTGAGTAAATAGCTAGGATAGGACGTAATTTTGTATTCCTATTCATGAATTTTTGCAAAAAATCATAATAAGTCAGTTTCTGCACCTTTTTATATTGAAATTTAAAAAATTAGTTTTTCAAAAAATTGGTCTTTGGTCTTTTTTTGTGGCCAATGGTCTTTTATTAAATAAATCCGGTTTTAACTTAGTATATGGTCTAACATTTACTTATTGTGGTGCTAGGATGTAAATTCAACATTAAACCTAAAATTTTTGAAGCTTGCTTGGTAAAAAGAGTAATACTAAGGTTTTTATCTTCTCCCTTATTGCTCAGGAAATTCCAGATTTATTCTATTAAAGGGTTTCCGAAGGTAGAATCCAATTCTGATCAAAATCGAGTTAAGACAACGTTTGAGCTCGCCTAAGATCATATTTTCGGCTCGCTCAAGATCATATTACGTTAAAAGATTATTTTTTTAGGAAATCTCCATATTGATCTAATATTAAGTATAAGACCCAGCAACGGTTTAAGGATTAGGGATTAAAAAAGCTTGATAATGACTCAAAAACTGACTAAAAGTTTTTTATATAAAATATTTCTTTTTACTTGCATTATCCTCACCATAGTTAAATACTTTGGTGCCACTTTTGATATGATTTTTATTTCAGTCGCACTTTCATGATCACCTGCGCTTCTCCCAGTGAAGCGGATTCAGTGGAGACTGGAGACACTCAACGCTTTGAACTATGCTAATCGGGCAAAGAATATCAAGAACAAAGTGGTGGCCAACCAGAACAAGTCCAGCAAAGTGATCACAGCACTTCGCCTGCGTATCCAGCAATTGGAGGAGAAATTAGACCGGAATAAGAAGGTTGGTTTAGTGGATTTAGAGATTTAGTTTTTCACGAAAAATAAATTTATATCGGACTGAATTTTTAACAGGAATTAAATCCTTTTTACGTATTTATGTTTCTAATCAATGAGAGAAATCATACCAAAAAATTTAATTTGCTTAGCCATAACTATAAAAGGCATATTTATTGACTAGTTTATTTTATGTAGTAAGAAGAAATTCGGGGAAAATATTCAAATAGTCAATTAGTTAACAGAATATTTTAAAAGCATGCAATTTTGGTAATTCATTTATCGAGCATTAATCCAATTAATTTATAAACGGTGTTCAGTCGTTAAAAAAGTGCCATTTGGCGATAAAAAGCCAATGCGGCCAAATCTTCTTTTGCTCTGCCTTTTGGCCTTTTTAGTACTTTTTGTCTTTTATAATTCTGGCCAACCAATTAAAAAGTTTGCTTTTTTAATTTTTAACGACAGAGCATTTATGAACAATGATCTTATATATTCAATATAAAATTAAAAATTTTAGAACAAATAATAATTTTCTGAATTTTTCAGGACGCAAATTTGGCTCCTACAGAAATAATAATATTTAATTTTTACGTTTATTTATAAATATCAAAATTTGGGAGGTATAAGAACTTTAATATAAATAAGTAATATATTTAATTTTTTTATTTTTTAGTATGCTACGGAAGAAGAAAATAATAGATTGGCGCAAGAAGTAAAAATTTGGATGGATGAAGCCCAAAAGAATAAGAAAGAATTGGAAGAAAGTAAGGAAGAAGCGGAAAAGAAATGGTTGGCATTGGATAAAAAATGGAAGCGGATGACAGAAGATCAGAAGCGGAAGTGGGCTGAAGAGATGAAGGAGGAATCGGAAGCGGAACGGATGAAGAAGGACGCGGAATGGGGACAGAAGGTTGAAGATCAAAAGATGCGGATGGATGAAGAGAAGAAGGCGGAATTGGAAGCGGAACGGATGGGGAAGGACGCGGAATGGGGACAGAAGGTTGAAGATCAAAAGATGCGGATGGATGAAGAGAAGAAGGCGGAATTGGAAGCGGAACGGAAGATTAAGGATGAAGAATGGAAGCGGAAATTTAAGGAAGAATTGAAGAAGGTAAAATAGAATTTTAATAAATTTGAGCTTTTAGCTATATGTCTTATTTTATATTTTCATCATTTTTATTCTTCAATACAAATTTTTAAGAAAATCGCTCTATTTCAGTTTAAAAATCCCATCGACTTTAGGGGTCCGTCCAATCAATGGTTGTTTGCTCCATAATTTTTTAAAAATTAAATCAGAACAAAAGTTTCAAAGAGTAATTTATGCAGTACATAAAATATGTGAATTATTAGCTCATAAAATTATCCGAATTTCGCTGAAATAGTTTTTTTTAACATTTTTGCTAAAAAATGATTTTAAAAAAATTTTGGATTTCAAAATGAATTTGAAAATTTAAATGCTACAAAATAAACATTTTTTTCAGTACAAATTGGCCTTGGAATCTGGCCTAACTTATTTGTTAAAAACTTATGCAGCTTAACCATGTTTAGTTTAATCAATGTTCCTAAACAGGAGTAATCCCAAAAATTCATATTACTCAAGCATATTTTTAAAACAAAAAAAACATGAGCCGAAAAATGAATTTATTTAAAATAAATTTCTCACATAAATACTCTATTCGTGTTTTTTAGATTGAAGAAGAATATCAAGTACTTTGCATCCGGAAAACAGACAACAGCCGTCATGAGATAGTGCTCAAAGGTCTGAAAACCTGTGACACGGTAGCAGTTCTGAAGGCAAAAATTGAGGAACAACTTGGCATTCCGCCGTGCCAACAGCGATTGGTAAGTTTATGCGCGAAAAAAGCAAGAAGTCTAGTGCTATTAGTAGAACAAGTAGCACATAAAAGGTTCAAAGTTTTCAAATCTTTGATCACCCAAAACATTAATGAAATAGAAGAGGTAAGTTATCCACTAGCAAAAATTACATTATTAGATATCTAATTTGAAAATTTAAATGTCGTTGGTTAGAATCCAGCAATCTTTTTAGGTAAAAATTTAGTTAAATTTATCTTTCTTTTGGTAAATATTTAATAAAAAATTTTATTTTAGGGTAAATATTTAATATTATTTTATTAAATTAATATTATATATTATTTAAAATTTATTTGAGTAGCGGCTGCTAAATAAAGCATTGGTTTAAAATAATAATACCTTTTTCGTATATCGAAAAATTTGTCGTGATAGCTTAATTCAACTAGCTAAAATCCAAGCTTGAAATAAAATTGATATTATAGGGTCTAAATTTTTTGTAAATTCTCATATTTTTAATATTTTAAATCTTAGTTCTACCACAAGAAAGAGTTAAAGGACGAAAGAAGCCTACATGATTATGACATTGTAAAGTACACCTACTGCAATGGTGGCATACGTGGTAAAACATGTGTGGTGAAGTTATTCCTGCATTGCTGAGATCTTCATTTGATAAGCTTTAGTCGATTTATGCTACTTTTCTTTGTGTGTTATTTTTTATTTTCTTACTTTACTATGATTAGCAATAATTCATAACTGTTTGCCTTATAATTGTTCTTTTATTTATAATTTATAATAATATTTTTATTAATTATTGACTTTACAGGGGTTATTTTTGACGCTGAATTCATTATGAATTCATTCCTTTTTGACGCAGTGGATGTGAAATTGAGATGTGAAATTTTTCAAAAAATTCATTTTATATTAATTTTACTACTCCTGAGATGCTGCATGTAGAACCCGCAAACGAATATTTCAATGTCATAGTGACGTCAAATGACGCATTACGTCAAAATTGACGTCAGCTTCGGATTCAGCGTCAAAAATTACCCACTGGAAGTTTTTTGGATGATTTTTCAAAAAATTATTTTTTGACGTCAGCGTCAAAAAGTTGCGTCAAATGAAGCATTACGTCAAGGACGTCAGATTCGTATTCAGCGTCAAAAATTACCTCCTGGAAGTTTTTTGGATGATTTTTCAAAAAATTATTTTTTGACGTCAGCGTCAAAAAGTTGCGTCAAATGAAGCATTACGTCAAGGACCTCAGATTCGGATTCAGCGTCAAAAATTACCCCCTGGAAGTTTTTTTGGATGATTTTTCAAAAAATATTTTTTGACGTCAGCCGTCAAAAAGTTGCGTCAAATGACGCATTACGTCAAAATGGACGTCAGAATCAAATTCTGCATCAAAAACTGACCCTGGGATGTGATTTTGGACCATTTTTGGGTCATCGATTTTTTTTTTAAAAAGGGGGTACAAACTGTACTATTACTATTGTACCCTTTCTTCAAATTGTTATCAGTTTTACAAATGTACTCGCTCTAGCTCCTTAAAATGATAAGTCCGAAGCACCCTAGCTGGAATTGCAATTTGGGAAAACGGGATTGTCGTTTTTGGGAACTGAAATGATTCCGAATGCACGCAAATGAATAAATATACTTTGTTCTTTCGAACTAGTAATTTCCAAAATATTTCAAAACAGATAGGAAGAGAGTTTTTTCACAATTAAAAATGAGAGTGAAAAAGTGTGTTGTGTCTGCAAAAAGAAAACATATTTAAAGGGGACGAAAATTGATCACACGTGCAAAAACATTCGTGGTGGAAAATTATGAAAAATGGGTGGGAAATTCAACAAAGTGGCGGAAATGTCCAGCAAAAGTGGCAGCAGTGCCCAACATCCCCCCGGTCCACGAGCCGGACCTCCCGGGACGGCATCGATGAGCGAAGGATGGGCCGCGGCGGAGGAAGACAAAACAAGAAGAACATCGCGCCGACGACATTTCTGNCGTGTGCCCCACGGACATTGAATGGATGCGGAGGAGGCCCAGAAAAGTCGAACCATGGCGGAACCGGGAATTGTGGGATTGGGCCTGCCGAATGATTATTCACACCAGGTTCGAACGACATGGACGGTCGTCGTGAACCCCCCGAAGAACTCGACCGTGGGGAGGCCGGTTCTTTCTCCTTCATTTGGCATTTCAAACCAAAAACTCCTTGCAAAAAGCGAATTGTGGCCAATATGCCTGGCCCCTTTAGCTTTCCTTCTGCCGTGACCATGCTCTTATTCTCCCCATTTCCATGCCGTGTGATCTCCGAAATAGATCGCCACTTCTTGGTTAAAGCCAAAATGAGGTTCCCATGGAAAGGGAGTCCCCATAGCATCTCCAAGTACTCCTCATATTCCTTGGCCAAACCGACATGGAAAGCCGGTGGCACCACAATGACCCGAATCAGTGGGAATTTTCTCATGTGTTTCATTATCTCCAAAATGGATTTTTTGGCCTGGGCCGTGGGTACTTGGCCTCTCAAATCGTTAATTCCCACCATGATCAAAACCTGTTGGCATTCGGAGCCAAAGGCCGACTTGGTAAGCATTTCCGAAACTTTAGTGGAATTGTCCGCATGGAAAAGGCGAACTTCCTCCACAAGTCTCGAGGCGATTTCCTTACCCCTGTCGTCACCAAACACCACCAATTTTTCGCGGATTACCCGTTGGAGTCCCAAGAGTTCCGTGGCACGGATCATTTCCAAAACCTCCGAAATGGTCTTTTCGTATGGGTGCAAGCGGTGTCCCTGGGGGATGCTGAAAGAGATGTGTGAAAACCCGGAGTTTTTGAGTGCCTTGAACGCGACCCCCCAGTGGTTGACCCAAATTTTGAGGGAAGCCTCGAAATGATGGGGCTGTGGGGAAAGGTTGGGGACAAAGTTCAACAGATTTTCCGTTTCGGTGCCAGCCAAGGTGTCTGCATACGCCCATTCGCGTATATTGCCGACAAAGACTCCCTTTGCAAGAAAAAGCACGAGCAACTCGCCCAGCTCTCGAACTTGCACGTCGCGCAGGGGATCGGACTCGGGTAGAGCGGGGAACAGGACGCCGAGCGAAATTGGTGCGCAATGAGTGTGCTCTCCGGAATTGGAGCACAAAGAGTGAAATTGCAGCGCCGGAAGGTCTCCAGCCGCTCCCGATTCCACTGAAAAATTATACGAAAAATGTATTTTGTTTATTTTTATTGTCCTATTCCCCTTTGGAGCCACCAATTCCTTCATTTTATTCCGTTTTTGCCCGGGTAAAAAAGCTTCCTTCAGACCTTTTGGGGCGAAAGCTAAGTGCTCAATAGGGACCTTAATTGGTTCTTTTTCAGGATCGTCTATGGGATGAATCCATGCCGAAGTCGGTGATAAATTTTTGATAACATAGGGCCCGAAATAGTGAAAAGACAGTTTTTATGCTCATTTTTCACACTAGGCCTAAAGAACACCATTACTGAATCACCTATTCCGTATTTTTCAGGTCCTACATTCGGTTTTCTATCAAAATATTCTTTCTGTACCGCCTGAGCTCTGGCTATGTTCTCCCGGGCCTCGGACAATATTTGCTCATAATTTTCCCTAAAAAATTGCAAATAGTCGTCTCTATCTATGGTATAACCCGGATTTGGTCTTACTGGCGCTGTAACTTTTGTAGGGAACCTGGCCTTTCTACCAAAGAAAAGGTGGAAAGGTGTGAATCCCGTCGTCTCATTTGGCGTAATGTTATGGGAAAAAACGACGTAGGGGATTCTAAGGTCCCATTCCCATGGGGAAACTATTGTTTTTCTAACCATTTCTGTAATTGACCTATTTAAACGTTCGGCCGCCCCGTTAGCAGCGGGGTCATACCCTGAGGTGGTGGACTGTCCCATTAAAAGTTTCTCTGAAATTTCCGTCAAAATCTCATTGCAGAACTCTCCGCCCATGTCTGAATGAATTTTTAGAGGGGTCCCGAATTGCAATAGCCATTTTTCAACGAAAGATTTAGCAATGGTTTCGGCCTTTTTGTTTCCAACAGGGTCCACCACCGCAAATCGTGAAAAATGGTCTATCATCACTAAACAGTACTTATTGCCGTTTCTTGTTGGGCCTAACTTAAGGATATCCATGCAGACTAATTCTTAAGGTTCTCTGGTAACTATTGGATTCAGACCAGGATGGTTTTTTCGGGGGATACGGTTATGGGCGCAAATTCTACACTCCCATGTCCATTTCTGGCAATCCCCATACATATTTGGCCAGAAAAATCCCAAAGTTTTCAATCTTTTGAATATTTTCTTTCCGCTCTGGTGACCAGCACAAAAACCCGAGTGGTGCTCATGGAAAAGTGTTTTCCGAAATTTTTCAGGAACGAAAATTTCTGGGTCGTCTTTACCATTAATCTTATAAAGAATTTCGTCAATTATTGTAAAATTGGACAATGAACCAAGCAATTTTTGGCAGAGTTTTGACCCCTCCGGCAATTTTCTGTCCAAAAGGAAAGTATATATGAAACCTAATTCCGAGTTTTTAGTCTCCCGTTTCCACTCTACTGGTTCATGTTGGTTCAAAAAGTCATTTTCTTGGTTTTTTCTGGTCATTTGAGCTTCAGAAACTATCACCGAGATTTGGATTTGTTCCGTATTTTTTCCAATTTCCTGGCCTGAACACGGGGCTCTAGAAAGTGCATCGGCTACCCAATTTTCTTTACCCGCCTGGTAAGTGACCTCTAATTGAAATGGGGCCCCCAGTTCCATAATCCATCGGTCTACCTTGGGATTTCCGACAGAATTTTTGCTCTTAAACGTCATGGGTAAAGCCTTATGGTCAGTTACCACAACTGTTGGTAACCAAGCGATAAAGTGCTTAAATTTTTGGACCGCGAACTTAATCCCAAGGCATTCCATGACCGTGGGTCCATAGTTGGATTCGGCGGTCGAACACCGACGTGAAGCATAACAAATTGGGCGGAGCGATCCCGATTGATCCTTTTGGCAAAGAACTGCACCTAACCCATCTTTACTGGCATCGCAAAATATGTGAAATTTATATTTTGCGTCTTTTTGTGCCAACTCAAAATCTGGGTATTTTAAAACCACTTCCTCCACTATCAATTTTTTGATTTTTTCAAAAGCTTCCAACGCCATTTCATCCATGGTGATTGACTTTCCGTTCGGGTTTTTCTTCAAAAGTCTAGTGAGAGGACCCGCAATTTCTGCATATCCTCGGATAAATTTGCGATGCCAGTTAGCCATACCCAAAAATCTTTGGAGTTCCCGGACTGTTTTTGGCGGCGGAAAATCCAAAATCGGCTTGTACTTTTCGGGGTCTTTTGCTAACCCTTCTCTAGTTAAAATATGACCTAAGTAAGGGGTAGATTCCTGGGCAAAATGGCATTTTTCGCCTTAATTTTCACCACAAATTCCCTTAATTTTTGAAAAACCAGGGTCAAATGGTGAATGTGCTCCTGGAATGATTTTGATGCTATCAAAATGTCGTCTAAGTAGACGAAAACAAAATCATTCACATATTCGTGTAATATCTTATTCATAAATCGCTGAAAAGTGGCTGGGGCATTCGAGAGCCCAAATGGAAGAACTAAAAATTCGTAAAGGCCCCCGGGAACTGTAAAGGCCGTTTTCGGGATATCCTCTGGAGTGACCTTGATCTGCCAGTACCCCGACATCAGATCAAGGACTGTGAAAAATTTTCTTTGTCCAAGGTACATCAAAAGCTGATCTATGTTAGGAAGGGGATAAGCATCCTTAACCGTGACCGAATTTAGTTTTCGGTAATCGACGCAAAATCTTAAAGTACCATCTTTTTTCGCCGCCAAAACTATCGGGGAAGCCCACGGAGAGCTAGATGGCCTAACTATCCCACGGTTCAAGTAATCATTGATCATTTCTGTGACTTTAGCCCTAATTCCAAAAGGAATCGGACGGGGTTGAGCCTTAATGGGAACCGCATCCCTCGTATCGATCTTATGAGTCACTAGGTCAGTCTGGGTCAATTCCCATTCCTCTATAGCAATAACATCCGAAAACTTTAGCCAGAGCTCAGACATTTTTCTCTTTTCCTTTTCACTTAGTGGGCCCAAATTTTTACTCAAAACTGAAATGAGGTGAGAATCACGTTCATGCTCATCTGTTTTTAGACCCAAAATGTGATGACATGGGAGGATCAGCCCGTCGAATTTTAGCGGTAGGATTTCCTTATTTGGGTTAAAAACATCTAAAACTGGTTCCGCTTTTCCGATTTTTTGGCCCGACTCCAGAATTAGTGGCTCCGAATTCCTGTTGTGTACCAAAACCTTCACCATACCTTTCTCCGATGCCGAAGCCAAGGCCCACTCGATCACAGGATCGGGCCCCCGCACCAACTTTCCGCCGTTGACCGGCAAAGACGCCGATTTCCTCAGCAACACCTTTTCGGACAATGCGCCAATGTCCTCCAAAATTTGCCGCTCATCCTCGCAACTCAATTCCGTTGGGTCCTCTGACCCCCCGTCCAACAACTGATCGATATTTTCAATTTTTTCTATTAGAAAATCTGAAAAAATTTTGGTCTCGTAAAAATCTTCAATGAATGTATCGACAAAATTTGATGTGAATGGCGGTATTGTATGAATATTTAGAACGCGGACATTGAATTGTATAGCGCGCGATGATTGGGAGGGGGCTCCGAAATGATGGATTTGATTTGAAATGCTATTGCCTAGATAAAATCCTAAACTTTGTAGTGCACCCGTTCCTAGCACTAAATCATAGCTAAATGGAACACGTGTGACCAGACAAGAAATTTTGCACTCCGTGTCATGAACCCTCAATGGAACATTCACCATACCCATAACTTCGATTCTTGATCCAGTGAATGACGCAACATCAAAAGGGAGGCGGTTTGTACCAATGTTCGGATTGAACCCCCATTCCATCAGATTAGTCCCTTTTTCCTTTGAAAGTTTATGCAAAAAGGATGGATTCACTATGCTAGCTTCAGCCCCTGAATCTATGAGTGCTCTTAATTGGACTCCTTCTACTTCGAATGGTAAAATTATGCAATCCGAAATAGTAGGAACTGCCTTATTTTCTGCTGGAAAATTATTCGCATGTGTGATAAGCGAATTCAAAAATTTTTCATGTTCCGGAATTTCTGATTGTCCCATAAGTCCGATAGTTATTTCATTGTCCGTTTTTGGTTCAACAACAGTGATTGTTCTTTGGTTACTAGGGGGGTTGAACTTTGTATTCGGGTTTACTGGCACAGCATTTGACCCGGAACCCTGATTTTGACCACCATAGTTGGAATTGTTTTGATTGAATCCTCGGTCATTCCCTTGATTTTGATTCGAGTTTCGGTGGAAACCGGAATTTGAGCCCTGATTCTGATTCCAACCCTGTTGTGATCGGTACGAATTGTTTTGGTTCTGACTTGAATTCTGGTTTTGGCCCCAATTCCGATTTGTATAAGTGAAATTGTTTTGGTTCTTATTAGAGTGCCAATTCCCTTGATTGCTATGGGGGTGTACTTTATGTTTGCCCTCGATCCGAGCCCTAGCCTTTTCAGGATCCGCCAAACTCAATCGGTTTGCTAACATCAAAAGTTCATCGAAAGTCTCAGTTGACTTGGATTGGCACTCTAGAAATCTAGCAAGATCCGGATCATTTATATTGGTGATGAAATGTTTTTACATATTTCATCTAATTGGACTTCCCCGACTCCGGGATACGAACACTGAACCAGTTTCTGTACCCTATCACCGAACCGGACTATGTCCTCATTCGGTTCTCGCTTTCCAAATTGGTTGAGCTCCAACCATGCACTTGCCTCTTTGGTGTCGGTGTCCTTCAGCACCGAAACAATTCCTTGTTTGATAAGTTCAAAAGTTGCCATGGGTCCACACTTCGTGTGGGCCATGTGAAAAGCTTTTAGGGCTTTTCCTTTTAATTTGGCCTTTAGGACATTTATTTTCTTATTATTGTCCCAATCTCCAGCAAAAAGTTCCAAGGTAACGAAAAAATCATTAACCTTGTCTCGCCCTTCTGTACCGTATAAATTTGGGATCTCTTTCATGATATTGGCATATGTATTGGCCAATGTCATCTGATATAACTGGTAAGTTAACTCGTTAACCGGTGCTGATTGACCCGGCACTTGCATGGGAGGCAAGTGCATGGGTTGCTGATATGTTGGAAATTGGCCGATAGGATTGGAAACTGGTTGTTGATACATTGGACCCGGGTATTGCACCGGGTTCTGGTATGCATTGTTCAAAAATGGATTCGGATGCGGCCGTTGGTAGACCGGGTTTTGATATGGTATATTATGCCCTTGTGCCTGTGCAGGGATTCGACCATACACATCATTATTCCTATTATTAGCTGATTGGCGAACATAGGTCCGTCCAAGATCCGGTTGAACTTGGATATAGGGCCGACCACCAATAAACTGTGGTTGGGCTTGCCCCTGTGCTCCTAAAATTCCCTGCTGGTCATTGTGATCAGGGACCGCATGGAGAGCGGCCACTGGATCATTAATGATTGGCGGAGGAGCTTGATGAGCCACCGGAGAGTTCGCATGGAAAGCGACCGGTTGTGGCTGTATATCCCCCATATATGTGGCAATCGAAAGCTCATGAACGACGGAATTTCGGCCGTTCTCATTCTCTGGTTCCACCCCCTGAGTGTGGCCAAAAGAAATCAGTGGCGAGTTGTCTCCATGGATGGGAGGATCATAGGCCATAATTTCACTGCCATCCACGGGTGTGGAGCGACCCATAGGGCCTCCATATTCGTCAATGCCATCAGGCCTAGCTATGAAAGGATTGGAATGGTCCGAGTCCTGACCTACAAAGTTCATTAATTGTAAAGCTCCTTGATTGTGAGCCGAGCGGTTAGGAAGCTCGTGTTCACTCTGATTGATCTCGAACCCGGGTGGTGGACCGATTGGGGCTTCATTCCGAATAATTGGGATGTTTTGGTATGCCGGTGGGATCTGGACGGGTGCCATAATAGCCGGGGGGTTCTGATTTCCTCCAAAATTCCCGTTATTCCTAACCCGTGACCTCAGGTTATATGGACTCCGAACAAAAGGTAACTCAGGCCTATGATTAGGTTCCCTAGCTTGCTGATGCATTGGAGCATGGAAAGCTCCCTGATTTCCACCACCACTATGTCCCTGAATATTTTGCACAGGAGCATGGACGGCCCCATTGTTGCTCTGAGTTAAGGTCCAATTTTCCGGGTCGCCAATTCGTGGGACCGGACCATTTTGCAAGTTTATTTGTGGCAAACCTGGATTACTTTCATTGTTCAGCATTCTTCTCGGTGGGATAGGCGATGCCCTAGCCCACTGTGAAAAAGGCCGATCCATTTTTGTCCTTAATTTATTTCAAAATCCTGAAAATTCGTTAGTGCTAAAAATCCTGAAGAAATTATTAACACAGATAAAATTGCTAAAAAAATCCTGAATGCTAAAAATCCTTAAGAAATTATTAGCACTGATAAAAGTACACAATTGATCACGGAACGGGTGCACTGCTTAGTAAAGTCTGTTGGACTAAGCAAGGTCGCACTTAAAATCCTAAGTCTAGCAAAGTCGCGAAGAAAAGAAAAAAATTTTTCCGCTATCGGCTGTTTTTTGAAAGCCAAGTGAGTTCTTTCCCGATATTGCTTCTCTGTTTTTGAGAGAGCACCGGGAGCGCCAAAATGTACTCGCTTTTCGAGGAATTTTACTATTCAGGCTTCGTGGGATCGACCTTAACGTTAAACCCTTTTGCCCTAACAGCAAAAACCCTTGACTTTACTAAGGCTTACGTGCGTTTACTTATTTATATGAAACAAGAAAGCTTGATCATTAAAGGTTTTATAAAGTTTTGTCTATCCTTCTCTCAATATTTTCACAATTAAAAATGAGAGTGAAAAAGTGTGTTGTGTCTGCAAAAAGAAAACATATTTAAAGGGGACGAAAATTGATCACACGTGCAAAAACATTCGTGGTGGAAAATTATGAAAAAGGGGTGGGAAATTCAACAAAGTGGCGGAAATGTCCAGCAAAAGTGGCAGCAGTGCCCAACATTACAACAATTTTCTTATTAATTATTCTTAATTAAAACACAACATCTTATTATATTTTTCACCTGACAAGTTTTTTATAGGGATTAGTACGTTTTTTGGCAGGCAGGTATTCGAGCAGCTTGTGATGTATAAAGCTCACAAAATTATCAAAGAATCAAAAAAAAATTAAAAATTACAAATATCACGATTTTTGTTTCACGTGTTTCAATAAGTAAAAAAATTGAATAGATATTATTAGGTATTAGAGACCTACCTATTAAATGAGAGAGTGTTTTTCAATATTCCTCAATTCTTAAATTCTTATATCAGTATTCGATAAAAATGTTATACTTTTAAAAATCATCATTTAAAATCATTCTTCTGAATTGGAAGCAGTGTAAGCACGCACAATGTATTTTAGCAGAAATTTATTAAAAAATGCGCTAGATGGCAGATTATAATTATAAAAGTGTACACATTTAACAACCTTTATTAATCGATAGAATTGGTTCTAAAAAAAATTTTGTCCGCGAGAAGGATGGGTGGTACCTGCGCAGCGCCGAATTTTTTCTATCGAAATTTAGAATTTCATATATGACCGATTTCTATATCAAATGATCTTTTGCTAATGTTTTAAGGAAGTACTTGATCATAAATTTTCAAATATTTGCAAATCCGAACCTTCGGCAAATTTGGTTAAAATTTAGCTCCTGTAGGCTAACTGTTAAATAGTAAGAAAAGATAAATGCACTTTATGTATGTAAATAAGATGCATGGTAAAATGAAAATTCAACAACTGTTAGAAATTGTTCAATGTTCATAACCGAGGAGATTCGAACCCAGATAAACGAACAAATCTTCCCTGATGGTCAGCTTTTGGTAAGGGAATTTCCGATTGGACACCAGCACCGTGCCAGTCTCCAATGAAGACAGATCCCAGTTCCCAAAATGGATTTTCTGCGATTCGCGTGGGATGGACAGAATTGACTGTGTCTGATGAGTGCCGGAGGTGATCAGCGCCTTTGCATCTCGCAATTTGCGGATGAATACGGCCTTTTTGTGCGCATTGTCGTAGTACTTGGTACTGCCATTGGCGTAGAGGGTGCCCAGCCGGCCATCTATCAAGAAATCGACCCATCCGCTTGAATGGCCTCTAAAAATAAATAACTGATAACTTCCCTTATGATTTTTATGTTTTTAAGATGTATTTTTATGTTGGATTATTTCTCATAAATGTGTGCACTAAAATTTCACCAAAAGTAATCTTAATAAACTTTATAATCTAAATATGCTATGAGAATCTAAGGAGTAGAGAGGTGAGGATGAAAGGATAAAACTATAAGAAATCCAAACCCTTATAGCTATTTTTGAATTTTTTAATCATTTCATGCCTATCTTTTTCAACTGTCATGATCTCATGATTTTTATGAAAATTTACAAAAATGATTAATGAAAATCAACCAATGATTGGTTTTCGTTAAAATTTGGATTTTTTGTAAAAATATTCATTTTTTACACGTTTTAGTAAATTTTGAGCATATTTTATGTAAAAATTTGGTCATTTTTAATGCCTATTTTGGTGCCTATTTTGGCTTTTTAAGCCTATTTTAGGCGCCTATTTTGACATTTTTACATGCCTAACTATCCGGGCCCTAGTTATAACGAATGGGCCACAAGTGTCGAGGCACACCGTACCATAGCCATCGCCAAACAGAAGGGAAGCAGGAGGCTGCCATTTTTTCCCAACAATAGCAAATTTCTTAAGAAGTAGCAAAATTTCCCAAGCGGCTTATTGGGAACGTCAGTATCCTTTAATGCAGCAAATTATTCATTAAGCGAAAATGGTTAAATTTCTTAAAAGGCCTAAAACATTTTTTTCTCACCCTTCCGGACCGCCGAATTTCGTTTTTTGCCAACCAAGGTCCCCCTCCCCCCCACGCCAGGAGTTCTGCCCCACCCATCATAAAATCCTGGCTGCGACCCTGCCCCCGACACTCACATCAATTCCAGCGCAATCGCACCACACCAAATAAACAAGCAATTCTCGGACCAGCTTCCAATTGTTATGCGACCCAGCCTCCAGCCCTTCCAGCGATAGAGCACTCTCTCTTCCAATGTCCACACATCATCCGCTTCATTTGATGTTGTCTAGCAAATAAAAAAAGTCTCTATTTGTTAACTTACAGTTAAAAAGTATTATAAGACCAAATTTGATTTTTTTTGCTATAAATAATCAAGTTTTTCTTTAATTATATCTTTTAAAAAGTGGAAATTCATCATAAAAATAGTAAAAGATGTTTGTAAAATGTAATATTTTTTAATAATTAAATTCATGGGAAACAGTTACCGATACTGATTGACGGTTGTTGTTGTTATTGCTATTAAGTACTTCAACTAACTCTAAAAGGGAGACAAATAAGACAGGTATAGAGTTTAAGCTAATAGTTTGCTAAAATTTTGGTTGTTAAATATTAATATTTGCTACATACCTATTTCCTGTCAACGGGAGGGGCATCAAACTNTTTATCAGGGTGGCATTTATTGGAAAGTATCGAGAATCTTTAAAATATATAATATATTTAATTTTAGTAACCCTCATAAAATATTATGTCGGACCTTTTATGGACAAAATTTCCATATTAATAAATACAAAAAGAAGTGAATCTTATCTGCTGGATGGTTTCTAAATTTTTTTTTATTAAAAAGTTTTTTTCTAATAATTGTTCCCAGTTAGATTATGTTTTTCCATACAATAATTAAAACAATTTTTTTTTAAATAAATTTAATGCTCCGGGTTTTTTTCAATTCAGAAGAAAATTTATAAAATGTCGTTTCTTTAAGTGAAGCAGAAAAGAAAATCTGGGAATTTTTATCAAGCCGCTTCAAAGATGGGTTTTCCTTTTGTTCCGACAAAAAAAAATTCCTAGTATTTTAGAACCGAAAAATCTCACAAAATCAATTTAATTCACTGTTTTTCAATTTCCTGTATTATGACTTACGTTTCGCGACAATATTGACGGCCAACTGGGTCACTAAAAGTTTACAGAGCTTTTGACATTGTGGACACTTGAAGGGGCCGTCGGCCACATAATGGAGCTCCTCCAGGCACAGCGTGCAGTTGGTGTGTCCACAGGGCAACATGCGCGGGTCCCCTTCGAATAGATCAAGGCAGATGGAGCAGGTCAGTGTTGAAGTGATCAGAGCCGCATCGGATGCCGAAAAATTCATCTTTTGACTTCTGGACTTTGATTATTGAGAATTAAAAACTAATTAAAGTGGAAAATAAATCCGTAGAAGTGATGTAGTGACCCTGATAAAGAATTATTATATTTCAGAACAAGAAATTAATAGTGAGAAAACAGAAAACGAAAACGGTGGAAGAGTACCCTCTACCATTTATGGGCCAAAATAAAAAATTAATTGAAAGATGTTAATTTTGGCATTTATTATGGGCGTAGGATTCTAACAAGGAAACATTTTCTACTGTGACTCGGAATTTGCATATTCTATTCGTGCTATTTTGAAGAGCATGCACATGCACGACAACCGCGGTAAATTTAAATATTAAATTCCCTCAGAGTTAGGAAGCAAAGTTAGAATTTTTAATAATAAATATTAAATGTTCGGTCGTTCATCCACGCGGATCATCCACCAATCGAAATGGCATCGGTCGCACCATCTAAAATTACTGTTAAGCATTGCGCCATAAAAACGGCTGCGAATTATTATATAAAAGAAAATAATGAATAAAACCAACGAATAATCATGATTAAGGATTATTAAAAATTGAACGATGGATGCCATCCCAGTGTGTGTGGATGATCCGTGTGGATGAACGACCGTTTGTTAAAAATTAGAAATTCAATAACTTTGCTTCCTAGCCCTAAGGGCATTTAATATTTAAAATTTCCGTCTTCCGTGGTTGTCGTGCATGCTCTACAAAATGGGAGAAACGGAATATGCAAATTCCGACTGGCAGTAGAAAATGTTCCCTTGTTAGGCCATATTTTAGCCGCGGTGCGACCTTTGCGGATCGGGTTTTTTGCGGACCCGATTATTGCGGACCCATTAATGACAAAAAAATAAAAAAATTTTATGCTTTGAACATGGACCAACGCGCAATATAAAGAACATTTCATACTACCAAGTTGTTGCATAAAAATTAACCCTTTTGGCATTCACACATAAATTTTGAAAGAATGGTCTAAAAACTTATGAAAATAATCATGTTTTCTCAATTTTTTGCTTTATTTGACCAATTTTTATTGATGTTGAAATTCTATAGGAAATTCTAACAGTAATCCAGGTCAAAAAGCCTAATTTTTTGGTTAAAAACAAATTTTGTCGAGAAATTGAGCTATTTCTAGATCTAGCTTGTAGCCCCACTGGATTCTGCTTCGAATGCAAAAACGCATCTCAATTCCCCCACTTTTGAGTTTTTAAAGAATTTTTTAAGCTTCGACAAAAATGACAAAAATGGTTCATTAAAAAATGCCCAAAAATGTCAAGTGGCCAATTCGTTTTGTTCGTGTTTTCTTCTGCAATTCATTCTACTATTTGACCTCTGGGCAATGTATATAAAATTTCTCATTCTTATTTTTTTTTATCATTAATGGGTCCACAAATGTCGGATCTGCAAAAGTCGGGTCCGCAAAAGAGTCCGCAATAGTCGGGTCCGCAAAAGACCGGTCCGCAAAAGTCGGATAGCCAGTAACTCAGCCATTTTAAGCCAATATGGTGATAGAACAAAATTTAGATATAAAGCTGTTATTTTGGTCAATTTTTTGTCAATGTATCGTGGATGATTTTGGTAAAATTTTCTCCTAAAACATAGCCAAATAAAGCGATTATTTTTAAGGCGACTAATAAATCCTATTTAAATTATCTTTTTTAGTAATTTCTATCAACTTTTGAAATTATTTTTTTTATTTGACCTCATTATGAGTTAGGTCATGTTTTGATAAATTTTCGATAAAAAAGTGAATTTTTTGCCATTCTTAAAAATTGTAGCTTATTGTATCAAACGAAAAACAAAAAATCTCTCCAAAGGGTGAATTTCTTCTAAAAAACTAACAGTGTATTATGCCGATATGTAAGTACAGTGATAATCCAACAAGCTATTTAAAGAATGACTTGCTTAGCCATCATATTGCCTCAAAAATTGGTTAGAAAAACATTCTAGACATTCGCCAGAGCGAGACCGATTTAAATCCATTGTTGAGGTCGGAATAGAACTTTTAAACGAAAATTACAGTTTGGGTTATAACTCGATTTAAACCAAACCTAGAGAAACAAGCTTGATGTTAAAAAAAGAGTTAATTATTAGCTACAGAATGAGCCCAAGCCTGTCTGAATTGGCCCCGCCTAAAAAAAAGTTATGGCCAAAATATCAGACGCATTTCCCAAAAAACTGCTGGCACGGATTATTATTTTGACCATACCTTTTTTTAGACTGGACCCATTCGGATAAGCTTAGGCTCATTTTATAGCTAATAATTAGCTCTATCTTTTCACATGAAAATCATTTCTCTAGGTTCCATTTGACCGAGTTATAACCTAAACAATGCTTTTCATTTCAATAAACACATTCAAGCTATGGTGATCATGCAATTCGGCCTTGCTCTGGCGGCCGCAGTATACATATTGGCATAAAATTGACTAATTTAATGTTTATGCTTTAAAATTGACAACACTAATTGTAACATTTCAGAATTAGTACCATGGTGTTTCTATATTTAAAAATTTAACGAAATATCGAGAATATCTTTGTTATAGTCTTTTTTAAATTTATATTTATTTAAGACAAACGTTCATTATTCTAAAAAACTTTTTATAGATGTCTCATTACAGTAAGCATAGTAGGTATTCTGCAGTTGCACTAGAGTAAGATCAGTTTTAATCCATTTTTGAGGTCGGAAAAAACTGGTATGAAAAAACGCAAAGTTTGATTATTATTATTATTCGGTTTAAACTAATCCTAACGCAACATATTCGATGTGAAAATAAATCTTGCTATTTGTGTATAAATCCATCTAACTAGCTTGGTCTAGAAATTGTTATGTTTAAACTAACACACAGAACACAGCATCAATTAATTACAAGCAATACCTGCACAACTGAATCGATTTGGATGGATTTATGTTGGATCATTTGTAGCTCTTAATTAACAATCTTTCCATATCATATTCGTTTCTCTTAGTTTCATTTGATCTGAGTTATACCCCTACCTGTGCTTTCCGTTTTCAACTTTTCTTCCGATCTTAAAAAAGGATTTAAATTGATCTTACTCTAGCGACCGCAGTATATCTTTATAGTCACTTATATTTCATTAAGATTGTCACCTTCTTCATAGACTTCTTTTTTATTTTTCAGACCAAATTCTAAGATATATTAAGCTTAGCTTTGTATCTATGTGAAGTGATTTAGCAAAAAATATTTTTTGGCACTTTTTTGAGAACCCCCTAAGCGAAGTCAAAAAGGCGTATACTGGTGATATTGGATACGTCTCCCTCACCGTGTATGTGTCAACCTGCACTTTGCGGCACCCACTCCACTGCTACCATACTTAATACTGTGGCCAAGCAGGATGGGGGTCAACACGTCATCCGCTCACCCAGGCTTGGTGAATGTTGACACCGGGGTGGCTCCACTTGGAGCTGAGGCTAGCCTAGCTGTAAATCCCTTAGTAATCTTACGGCTCCTATTTTTAAATACTATATGTCAAATATAATTGATAGTTATATTTTCAACTTTTATATCAAAAATAATTGGTAGTAGAAAGTATTTCAGTTTATCTCATTAATTATTATTAGGTTACTTACATAATAAAAAAATGTTTCTTTTATAGTTTTTATAAATTTTTTCTTAAAAATTAACATTTATTTGATATATGTTATTTTTCTTTCTTAAATTATTCGGTCCTCCTGTCTTGCTATTAAACATCGTATATTAATAATCAATAGCTTTTTTCTTATTATTAAGTTTGTAGATCATTATTAAACAATTTACGAATAAAATTATTTTTTATAGGTTTTCCATTTAAATTGTATTCTTTTGTTTGTTATTAGCTTCTTGCAACTAGATAAATATTTTAATAGAATTATCCTTTTAACAATTAATCTGTTGAATCGATGTTGTTTAAAATTTTTCACACATATATAGTATATATATATATAGTTTAAAATTTAAAAATACTCTTTACATCTTTTTAATTACATAATTCTTATATTTTTCCAAAATTATGTCTTCTAAAAATGCCAAGAAAAATGAACGCCGTCACCAACGAATCCGGATCAAAAATTTCCATAAATATAATCCGGCGCTTAGCAACATTGAAAAGTATTCTAATGTATGTTTACCTCTATTGTGATCTAACATAGCACGTTATTTTTTAGGGTCCTTTTTCATCTTTTGAAGATCATTTAAAACAAATTATCCGGGAAGTATGTTACTCACCAAAATTTTTGGGCCTCTTCCGTTCGGTGAAGGCCAGTGAGGCGTTTGTTGAGAAGGTATTTAAATTTGTTGATCTTATTTCCTACTAAATTTTTTAGGTTCTTACAAAAGTTTTGTCTTATGAAACAAACGTTTTCCATCCTGAATTAAAAGCACGAATTGGAATCCTAATTTGTGAACAATTGTCTATAGCCTTAACTGGTAACCAATATTTTTTTAACTATAATATTTTTATAGATGAACAAAAATTGATGCGGGACAATCCATTCGATCGCCAGAATACAAAGGAGCTTTTCTTGGAAATCCAAAGAACTTTGGCTTCCATTCAAAACCAACTGCCTAAGTTAATCAGAATTTTGCTTCTAATACTATATATTGTTTTAGTTGCTCCACCGTATAACGCAATAATGACTAACTGTCCGGTACACAGGTCTCCTTTTTTCGTATTCATTTATTCAGATTTCATATCAATTACTATTTTCAGACTTATGCTGATGTAGAAGTTGATACAATATTACTATAACTTGGTTATCAAACGATATAGTTGTCATTTTAAATGGATAAACACTATCGCTTTTAACTTTTACGTTTATACAATGTTAAAAACCACCTATATCAAATGTACTTATCTCCTTATATACGTTTTGTTACTTTACTCGTATAATTATTTTACTTTTTAGATTCTACCAATTTTCAAAAAAAATCTCATCAGCATATTTTGTACAAAATTATTGTATTAGGTCTTGGTGTGGTACGTAAACCCCTATGATCACCCCTATGGTACTTGTAACCGATGTGGAATTTTTTTTATCATCTTTTGTCTATCATATGTCGCGTTAAATTCCTAAATATAAAAAAAGTTTTATCCTATTTGTTATAATCAATTTCCAATACATGTTTATTTTAAAAACTTTATTTTATTCTTATTCAATTTGTTTCCAGTTACACAGCTTACACCGGTATGCTTCCCTTATCTGCTTCATCTAGCAGGCGGAAGAGTTGTGTTTCGTGCAACCATGTCTTGGTGTTATTTGATGACTCAATTAACGAATCATCTGGTTGTCTTTTTCACGCTAAATGCCATATTAAATAGTCTGTTGTTTGTACAAGTGTTTGTACCTAATTAGTAGAGACCGGACAAGAGGGGCAGGAAAAAAAACCTAAACCGAAAAAATGACCTAAAAACCGACCGATCCGGTCTCTAGTTATTTCGAATTTTAAATAATGATCATTCCATCTTCTTACTGAAAAGATAAAAAAATTTCAAAATAACCAACAAATTGTAAAAACAGTACAATGGACGATAAACACACATTGGTATATTATCACTCGTCATATGTCCAACACCAGATACTGTTAGTTCCAGCCGTTTTTGCATCGCGATTTGTCCCATTGGTTTGCCAGGATGAAATTAGTGGGATCGCAACCGCGCAATTTGGTACAACTTTTCGCGCCAAAATCATTTTGCAACAGTCCGCACTCAATCTGATCGTTCCCATTGGCCAAAGCCCATGCAGATAGGCCACTGTTTCTATTCGGCGTCCAAGCAACGTGTCCGAAAATGTCGAGAAGAGACGAAATTGTGGAATCGGCCCCGTCAAGAATGTCGCGAGGGCATTCTGGATGAATCTGAAGACGGTTTAGAGCAGCAAGACCAGTGGGAATGGGGTTTAGAGAAGACAAGATACCTCCTCCAAACACAATTGAGAAAATCCCGACAAAAATGATAGATAACACATTGATTGATTCAATATTCATCTTTCGATAAAAAAATGTGATCTAAATAAGTTATGCAAATATAAAAATTGTTTTCAACGGCAGATTTGATATTTTTAGAGCATTATATGGATTTAAAAATGATAGAATAATATATATTAATAAAAATTGCCAAAATCAAAGTTGCGGAAAAGTATTGTATAATAAAAAAATAATTGGTCCTGAATTTTAATTATTTATTTCGGAGTATTCATGAAGGGCGGTTACCATTTACAGATTGGATTTTATATTAAATTTAAAGATGAACGATTAATATGATAGTTAGAATATATAACAGGCATAATCGCTCCCCATTAATAAATGAAAACATTTTTAAAAAATATTAAAATTTATGGATTATCATTAATAATGTATAATTTTGCTCAGCCATTGGCCTTATATACCAGCAGATGAACTAATTACAACAATATTCATTTATTAGAAGTTTCGAACATCAGAATTTTTCTCTTTTCACATGTTTTTCAAGAAATACCAATCTAACTCATATTTGATCAAATATTTTGTGTTCTCCCAACAGAAATAATTGGGATAATATCCGGAATGTCACTATGACTAAAATAATAATAAAATTAATTAATTAATTAATAAAAAATGGTATTAAATGGTATTATTTTCCCAGAATTATCAGTTCAGTACTTGTCCTTAACAGAATCTATCCTCGGTATATTTTGAACATACATTGTTAATTAAAAAATATATGTAAAATTTTTGCAAAAATATTTTTTGGTATTTGAAGTTAAAAGATTTCAGTAGTCCGTTTCAAATGGATGGCTCCATTTTCATAACTTTTTTTTTACTGAGCTTTTATTGAAGTATTTACTATTATTTTAGTGATAGTGACATAACGGATAATATTTCTTGTATTTTCTGTTGGGAGAACACAAAATTTTCGATCAAGTAACTATGGGTTAAGATTGGTATTTCTTGAAAAAAACCCGTGAAAATTCTAACTCCTAATGAATGAATATTGTTATAAATTAGTTTATCTGCTGGTATATAAGGCCAATATAGCTATGCAGGATTTATACATTATTAATGATAATCCATAAATTTTAACTTTTTAAAAATCATTTCATTTATTATTGGGAAGCCGATTATACTGTCATATATTCTAAACATATTATTTTTACGTATTATGCATACTCTTTTAAATCTTATTCCTTAATCTGGTGAGAAAAGAAGTTTTATTATTTTAAAAATATAAAAGATTATCCCTAAAATTGAAAATAATATGAATACTTGATATTTAATCGTTTCTAAATTAAAATTTCATTAAAAATGAAGCCACTTTCTTAATTAGTTATAGGAGTTGTTTACAAAGATAAAATATATATTATCTGCAACTTTATTTTGATTTCTACAAATAATCAGCGTACTTAAAAACGATCTTTTCTTAATTGCGATTAAAATGATAAACATCCGCTTTCCTAATTCATAAACATCCGATTTTAAAATTATAAATTGAGAATAAAGGAATTACACTGATATTAAATATTGAAGTACTCATTGTAGTCATTATGAATTTGTTAATTTTAAATTATATTTCACACGCAGATACCAACTATATAGTGTTATAAATTTTACCACTTTAAATAGCTATAAATATCTATTTAAAGTGTAAAATTTTATAATAAATCATTCATTTCAAAGCAGCAAGTATTCCAAATCTATTGATATTTAAAAGATTTTTCATAATTAACAAATTTTCTGGGATGATTAAATTGGTGTAAATAAAAATTTTATTTTTTTCCATAAATCCATTAAGCATATTTTGAAAATGAAATTTTCTGCATTTTTCATTATTTTGATCATTGTCATGGTTGCCATTGGTGCGCCGGCCAAAAAGAAGGGTAAAGAGGAATTTGACAAACCAAAATAATATGTATTAATATGTAAAAATATAATATAATTTTTTTTATTTATTTTTAAATTTATATGTATTAAGAAAATGAAAAAAAATTAATAAAAAAATTTAATATAGTAAAAATTAAAAGCAATTTTTAGAAATACTAGCAATAATTATAATATTTATCGGTAAATAAAATAAAATCTTTTTTTTTATTATTCTATCTAGTGAATAATCGCAATAAGAATTTGCATATTCTATTCTTGCTATAAGTAGTGCATGGGCGCAAACCATGAAAAAATAAAATTTCTATATAGTAATTCTCATCAACAATTTATCGCAAATAAGTAATAATCATAAATTTGATGAAAATTCAGATAAGGACGAGAATGTCAACGGCGGATCTGATAACCATTCAAAAGATCATAAGTCAGAATATTATATACCATCATCATCATCAGAGTCCGGTGGCAGCACCCCGGCAAAACTCGGAGCCATCGGCGGCGGATTGGCTCGCATGGCCACCCGAATGCTAGCTCTGGTCAGCCACTCATTAATAAGCGAAACAAGAAGGGTAAAGAGGAATACAAACTCTATACAAAACGCCATACATAAAGTAAAATATAGCAGGGTGAATGAATTCTAAAAGTCAAATAGAGTAGGGTGAATTCTAAGAGTCAAAATACTAAATGACCATAGAACAAAAAATTAAAAAAAAGTGTTTTTCGATATATTTTTGGAGTGCTTTGCACTTTTTGTCAGGTATTTTGGTGACCGGCAAGTCTTAGGTCCTCGCGTGTCTGGGTGTGCGTCATTTAGTGCTGAGACATTAAAAAGTGCCAAATGCAAAATTTTGAACTTAAATTGCAATAAATTCAAAAAATCAATTTTTAAATAAAATTTCTAAAAAGGCTTAACATAAAGAACAAACAAAAAATAAAAAAATAATTTAAAAATTTTTTTAGACACTTTTAGACCAATTATATATTATTTTATCAATATGTATGATATCAAGTGGCATTAACCTAAAGAGTACCGCGCTTAAGCACATCAAAAATTGTTATTTAAAAATTATATAAAAATTTGCGAACCTTTATGGAAAAATAAATTTGATGGTAGAGCAGGCATTCTAATAAAGGAACGGGTCCCCAAACAATCGGAGCTTTATTACACCTCGATGTTAGTATGGGGTTCAATTGTTCTTTGAAAATTGTCATTTATGTTTCATAAATTACAAACGAATATATCTACTACTGTGTATATGCATGTATGTATGCTATATATGCAGAGAAGTTATCTGTCCTTTTTTTAAGGATTGTCCTTTTCAGATCAGGGTGACCTATTGTCCTACCTCTATCGGGACCGTCGGCACCCCACACAATGGATTTTCTTCAAAAAAATCTTAAAATGACCAATTTTCTTAAGAAAAAAGATTAAATTTTCAAAAATTTTCTCCGTTTTTTCCTTTATTTTTGCCCTTAATGTCCTTTTTTCTGAAAAATTTCGAGAACATCTCTGCATATATGCACTTTTATTGATTTCTTATATATTTAAGCAAGCCGTTAGTTTCGCAAACGCAAACGCGGCACGTAAAGGGATCGAATGGAATGGGCTCAGCAACATCACCAGCAACAATAGTTTGTCAGAGCACAGCTACGGCAGGCAAAAATGTAAATCGGTGGATTTTTGAAGTGACAATAAAAGATAGTATATCACCGAATTTTAAAGAATGATGTTACATTTTTCAACCTAGTTATAAGGAGATAGAAGAGTTTGGAGACAACTTAGAAAAAATTCTCTTTAATTGATAAGCCAAAAATTGCTTATTAATTAGATATTTTGACAATTTAAACATTTTAGGGCAAAAACAAATACTAAAAATATAGGACATAGGACTCTTTAATATTTAATTTACAATAACAATTTGCAACATACAACCAACGATAATAAATAATGAAAAACTCAATTCTCTAAACTTGTAAAAATATTTATATTTTCTTTTAATTTACCTTTCTATCGGATTTTTTCTATCGGTCATGATTTTAAATTTATATTATACAAATTAAGTTTTGCCAACAAATGCTTCGGCATTGTCAGTTATGAATGCCGAATTTGATCGTGGCATTAAGACGATAGAGCCGACGAATAGTACGGCACGTGGGAGAAAGCTGGGTAAGGAAGGAAATAAAAAAGGAATCAAACATGAATAAAAATGACGGATCCGGACGTTTTGTGGCGGGCCAATTTGTGGCGAAAAGAAGACCAGCGAAATATCTTCAACACTAACAATTCCATAACGCGACAAAACGACCAAATTACATCTGGATGAACAAATTCAAAACATTAATATAAAAATAAAAAATAATAAAAATAATTCATAGATCGCAATTCGCAGTCCCAAGTCTCGATGCCAGCCATATTATTTTTGATTTAGTGATTTCAAGACTATTAAAAAGTAATTAAAAGAAAAAAACCACCATTTTTCAAATTCTTACTAAGGAATATCCTGAGCTGTGACTATTCGGATCTAAATTTAACCTATCCTATCTTGTAGTGTCGAAAATGCCATGCTGGTCTCGACTGGTCCAAATTCCAGCTGAGAAAGGGTCCGATCACTTACCCCAGGGACAAAAATGGAACGGTCCATTGGCGGACCATGGGAAACAATTATAAATCCAAAGATCACTAAAATTTAGAATAATTTTTATTTTGGAATTTGGAATTAATAAAAGAATAATAAGCATTATCCTCGCGGATTATCCGTCCTTTGGAATAGCGTTGGTCGCTCGTTCGTATCATGCAAAAGATCTATAGTTTAATGTGTTTGGAAATTAATTTATATTATAAGGTAAAATAAGTATTATAAATTATAAGGTTATAATTGTTTGTCGTTAAAAAAGTTGCTGAAAATGCAAAGAAGCATCATTTTTAATGTGTTATCATACACAAATGAAAAAAATATACTCATTTTTTTCCTTTAAATGTAGCTTCTTGTCAATGTCCTTTGCAATGGAAAAAATCAAATGACGGCAGCGCTTGTTTCAGTGTGAGTTTTTTATTTTCCCCGGGCTCTGCCATTTTAAACACCCTCCGCCGAATTTACTACCATTCTAAGTCAATAATTCGGAATTAAAATAACCCAAGCCTCAGCAGCTAAAGAAATGTAATTTTGTTTGTTTTTTTACTTTTGCAAAAACGGGACTGGCACTGACCGGACCAGGAAATCCGGGACCGGGGCCAGCAATTTATTCTTAGGGGTGTATTTTCGCCAAAAATATCATTATTAGGGGTGCATTTTGGTTCCGGTTAATCCCGTAGTTTTTGAAAATCGGAGGGACTTGCGCAAGTTTATAAAGGCCTTCGCGCATTTGGCATTTTTTAGCACCGTATTTTAGCACCATATTTTCCTCCTCTTCTGCAGATCCGAACAGCCGCCAATGGCAAGCCATATACATTTTTCCAAGCTAAAATGGAATGCGCAAGACTGCAAAGCAAACTTGCTTCCATCCATAATTTTGCCGAAGACAACTTCGTAAAAGGTAAAAGCCAAATTATGATGACTTTATCAAGAAATTTTTATTCTTTTAAATGTAAAAATTGAATTTCCTACTAGTCCATTACGGCTTGAAAAGCACGTTAAAGTATTTTTAATTTTATTAGAATTTTCTCTCTGCATTTTTCAGAATCATCTATAGCCATATTTCGAAATTTTATTCTTAATAAAGTTTTTGTCGAAAAATAATCCCAAATATTCCAATTTTTAAGAAAATAAATAAATATTTTTAGACTTAATTTTAACATATCCATGCATATTTATTGGTGATATTATGCGGAAATCTGAAAATATATTTCATCTACAAATTAAAATTCTTTTATCTTTTTCGTTCATTATCACTAAAATTTTGTCCATATCACATATATTTATCCAATTTTGAGGAAATTTCTGTATTTTAATCCAGAGAACAACTTTTTTCATATTTTATAGCAATAATTTTACAAAATTATTTATGCATAAAGGCAAATCTTTACTAATTTCGCAAAAGGATACACATAAAAAGGACCAAATCACTGTAAAAAATACTTAGGTACGTATATTTATACTAGTGATTGGGCAAAAGTAACAGGTCCCTGAAAAAACCCGAACAAAATTTGACCATGGCCCTTACGGTTTTTCAGGATTCACTATTTTTCGTAATTTTGCTTCATTTCTTTGTAAAATTAAAGTGTCAAAAATGCTTCTACTTATAATAAATTATGAAAGAAATTAATTTACATAATACATATAAGGGAGAAGAGGAAATGCCTCCCGAGAGTGATTCCCACCCCGAGAAAAGCATCCACTAAAGGGCGGGCGAACATGATCGCTAAGGCCTGGACAAGGGCCTGCTCCAGGCCGGCCCGGCCCGGACCTCCACAAAAAGCCTAGCCCGGCCCGGCCCGTATGACTATCAGGCCCGGCGCCGTTCGGACCGAGCCGGCCCGGATAAGCCCGGAAGAGAAAATTTTTATTTAAATTTTCTAAAAAAAAATTCTTCAAAATGTTTTATGCAAGACCATTTTTATAATCATATTTTTAACCAAGTAAAATTAAAAAGGTCAAGAATTATGAATTAGGATAATATATTTGATTCATTCTCTCATCTTGAAAAATTTTAATCACCAAAAAATTTTTCAGAATTTTTTAAATAAATTTTTAAAATTTTTATCAATTTTTCAAATGCCAAATAGCCAATACTCCTCTAACTAAAAAGGTCTATTTTTGACTTTCTGAAAAAATCATAAAAAATTCTCCAATAAGTGACCGATAAATTTGAAAAATTTCAAATCTTTATTTTGAATTTAAATTAAAAAATTATTAATAAAAAATTTTTTAATATTTTTTAAAAGTTCAATTCATTTTAGTAAAAAAATCAATATTTTGGGGCTGCGGTCAGAAAATTTTCTCCTACCCGGGCCTGTCCGGGCCTGCTCGGCTCGGAAGAAATCAGGCCCGTCCCGGCCCGGAGACACCTGGACCGGGCCGCCCCCCCCCTCCCGATAAGCCCGGAAGAGAAAATTTTTATTTAAATTTTCTAAAAAAATTCTTCAAAATGTTTTATGCATGGGGCCCGTGCCCAGCCCTGAATCGCTGTAGTTTAGTGGATAAGAATTAAAAACACACCCCCTTATTGGAAAGACGTGGATTTGAGTCCCACCGGTGGTCCAAGTTTTACCCAAGCTTTATTATAGTAGTTAATTGTGAATAATATGAAATATATCCAAAACTTATAATCAAAATAAATAAATAAATCAACAAAAAATAATATGTTTCTTTCCACAGAATTCATTGAAAAAAACAACAATGGACATTCGCGTTTCTGGATCGGCTTATTAGTAAATTGGAATCCTTTACGAACCTTTAGCTATGACAATTCCGAATGGGTGGATGGGACGCTCGTAAGTTTTTTGGTTCCTTAAATCAAATAGATAATTTCTTTTGAAAATTTTAAGGTTTTCCGGGAAAAACAACGATTTTTCCTTTCCTCCCTCCCATCACCTCAAAAAAATTTTACTAGAAACAATGAAGGGGATAACGAGCACATCCGATGATATTTTGGCCAATGCCATCCAAAAAAACGTTTTTCCAACTTTTCATAAATCTAAACAATTCTTCTCAAGAAAATTGATGTATTTATTAAATTTTTTCCCCGAAAATTTGCATTTTTGGAAATTTTTATTGAACTTTTTCGGACCACTTTATTTGTTTTTTTTGCAATTTTGTAAAATTCCAGTATAATTAATTTTATAATTTTAATGAAAAATGACTAAATTTCTTATTCAACAGGGGACCCTCTTCATATGAAACCCTAACGTTTTAAAAAATCATAATTATTTTACAATTTTGCCTAAAAGGAGGGAAAATGGGGGATTTTAACTAGCTCTGGCTTTTAAAAACGATCAATGGTTGTCTGCAGATTCCCACAAAAAGAGGAACTAGACCGTTAAAAATATGATAATTTAAACGGATTTTTTACAAGCATTGTTTTTTTTCATTATTTCACATATTAGATTTTTCAAAAACTCGGGAAGTCTCGGTCACCCCGGGACCAAAGTCCCGGTCCCGGTTTTCAAAAAGTTTAAATTACCGTTGTTTTCGGGGACTAATCGGAACCAAATGCGCCCTTAATGGTATTTTTCCAAAAAAATACGCATTTTGTAAGGACTTTGGTGAATTTCTTTAAGTTTAAATCTTTCATTCAAAATTTTTCAGAAAATTTCCAAAAAGTATAAAAAAACAAAAATAGAATAAAGGTAATAATTTTAACCTTAAAGTGTTAATTATGCCTAAAAATATTAAAAATAGTTTTTATTGAATTTTGAGCAAAAAATTGCATTTTTGGTAATATATATTGGTCAAATTTTTCAGGCATATTTTGCACATATTTTGGCATTTTTGCATATGGGAAATTTTCAAAAAATTTGGCTAGAGACAAGGAGGGAGATAACGGGAATTTTCCACAGCCGGATCGCATCGGATGACTCAAAAACACCCTATTTTTACCAACCCGATACATGATCCGAGAATTTTTTTGAGACAAATCCATCCGAAAGATGTTTTTTGCCAAGATTTTCATAAGTTTAAATTATTCTTCTCAAGAAAGTTGATCAATTTTTTGTAATTTTTCAGCAAATCTCCATCAATACCCTAATCTATAGAAAATTTAAAAAATAAATACACCAAAAATCAAAATTATTTTTACCTTTAATGATGAAGGCCTAAATCTTTCATTTTTATCAATATATAGAAAAAACACTTAATTTAGACCTTTTAAAAGAAAAAAATACCGTATTTCCTGTATTAAGTCCTCCCTGCAATTAGTCCCCCCTGCAATAGACCCCTCCCCCCTCTGGAGGGGGGTCGAAAAATAAATCCCCCCCTGCATTTAGTCCCCCGGGGGTTAGCCAAAATTTTGATTTTTTATATATGTTAAGAAAAATTTTCAAAAATGAATGGAATAATCGCTATTGTAGTCTCTTTCATCAAAAATGCGAACATTTCTCATCTTGGTAAAATTTTGGGGTGTATTTCTTTTCTAGAACCCCGTTTTAGGGGTGTATTTTGGTCCGGGACCTCATTTTTAGGGGAGTATTTTGGTCCGGGACTTCATCTTTAGGGGTGTATTTTGGTTCAGAACCTCGTTTTTAGGGGTGTATTTTGATAATTTTAATTTTATACGACTAGTCCTTACACGCGCCTTCGGCGCGTATTTGTGCTAGTTCTTTTTTACTCTTATAAATACCTCTTACTCTTTTTTCTCACCCTTCTCTATCTCCATTCACTCTTCACTCTCTCCCTGCTGATTCTCACCTTCGTGTTTCTCTTACTCTCTCACCTTTCATTCACTTCCTTCTCTCTCACCCCATTCCTTCACCCTTCTCTCTCTCACCTCATGCTCTCACCCCATTCTTTCACCCTTCTCTCCCTCAC
>LDKF01001501.1:9963-21201 GCA_001026735.1 Rotylenchulus reniformis
GGGGGGGGGAATTCCCCCTCCCCCCTGAAATTTTCAAAACCCAAAAAAATGAAAAGGGTCCCCCCTGTTAAAAAATTTTTTTGGAAAATTTTTTTGGAAAATTTTTCAGAAAAATTTTTTCACCAAAGGCAAAAATTGGTTCAATTTCCTTAAGAAAATTTGATAAAACTCCAAAAAAATTTCCCCGGCGGCCCCTATCGGGGCCACCGGGGACCCCCTCCCCCCATTCCCCCCCTGAAATTTTTTGTCTGTCTAGAAGCTTAAATACTAGAATCGCCCCTGGAAAATAGAATTGTTAATTGTAATTTAAATACAAAAAAAAATGAAAATTGCGATCAATTAGTACATTGAAAAATATCGAAAAAATGTTTAGAAATATTTTTACCTATAAGTAGGGTTTTTTAATAAAAAAAATTCCACTAATAAATCCATAACCCACCGGAAATTTTTGTCTTTCAGCACCGAGGGTCGCTGCTTCTCCTCCTCCACCTGTTTCTTGCACAGATCCGAGTACAGTGGGCAGAAGTGGGGCTCCTCCACCGCCTTGTCAAAGATCAGATCGATGATCATCTGTAAAAATGGGGGAAAATAATAAAATAATAATAATAATAGTAATAATAAAAAGGTCGGAAAAATAAATCGATATTTTTCTCAGATTTTTTCCACTTTTTTAAATTTCACCAACAATAAATACTATCGGAAAAATTATAAGTCATATATCTAAAAAAAAATGAAATTCATTGAAACAAAATCCACGCCTAAAATATTTTCCTCGAGGGGATTTGAACTTCCACTCTTACTCTCCTACGAAACTACAGCACTACCCAGTCGACCGTCAAGGAATTTTTGTAGTACTAGATTTCCTAACCCCCTGGTTTTTGTGTTGTGTTATAAAAATATTTGCTCCAAAAATTTTTGCAGTTAGCTTTAAATTTTTTTTGTAAACCTAGTGGTATCAACTAACTTTTAATAGGATAAATTTGATCAAAATTTTTCATTTATTGTTAAAGCATAAAAATGTATTAATTTATTTCATTAATTCCAACTATAAATGCACTATGCACCTCCAATGCACGAGCATCCTCGTGTATCTTGTACTGCAGGAACTCGTTGGACAAATCATCATAGGTGGACGGCGTGATCTTGTTGAGCAGACCGCGCATCTCCTTGCGCATTTTCTGAAAAAATACAATGAATTTAAAATATTTTTATTTAAGCGGATGAAGCATAATATACTAGTAAATGTGCTTCTCAATTATTTCATTTTTTTCTAAATTTATAAATTTCATAAATCTTAATCGTCGGAATTTTTGTTTTTTTCCCTCTGAATTTGCATTTTTCCTCTTTTTAATTATTTTTTCCGCCGAAATTTGTTAAATTTGGCAAATTTTCTAATTTTCTATGTTTTTATAGTATTTTTTCTCGATTATTATATTATCAATAAATCGTTAAAATTTATTTTTAAAATTAAATTGGTCCGATTTTCATAGTTTAAATGGTTTTTCCTAATTTTTATTTATTTTTTTTCAATTTCTCCCATTTTCCGCTTGCTCACATCATATTTGATCTCCTCCTCGTCCCGAGCCGGCGCGTTGATGTCAAAGCGTTCCTCGCGCTTGGATTTCCACGCGTTCGCAGACTTCTTCGGCATCACCACTTCCGGCTGCTGCGCGACCTGGGCCAGCTTGATCGGGCGTTGGTCCAGCGATTGGCGAGCAATCGGGCCCTGAAAATTCAATTAAAAAAATAATTAAAAAAAATTAAAAATATTGAAAATTATGCTCTTTGAAATCCTTTTAAAAAATAATAAAAAAATAGCCGATTTTTAATTTTTCATAAATTTGTAACCCACCGAAAAAAATATTATTTATTATTTTTAAAAATTGAAAAATATAAGAAAATTTTCTATTAATTTTTTATAGCCGAAATTTCATAGGTTTTAACCTAATGGAAAGAGGAATTTTTTCTGTTTATTTAAAAATGCTAGATAAATTAAATTTTTCGGGAAAATCCAATTTCTCCAGATTTTCCGTTCCTGGCATGAGGTCATTCAAAATTCAGAAATTTTGCTCCAAAATTCTTCCATATTCGATAAGAAAATTTAAAAAAAAATGGAAAAATCAGAAACCTACTATAAACCTAAACTATAAGAGTATCAGGATAAATTTGAACAAAAAATTAAATTTAAAAAAGAATTGAAAAAACTAACTGATTAGGTGCTTCGCATAAATTTTTTAATATAAATTATTTTTTACCTTTTTGGGCTTCAACTTGTTGTCGCTGTGCCTTCCGGCATAGGGCTGCAAAAAATTATGAATTTTTTTTTTAGATTTTTTCCCATTTTTACGGGTCTTGTGGTAGTGAAGCGTCCGCCGCCTCCGCCACCGCCGAACTGGCCCATACCACCGCCGCCGGCCTGCTGCCATGGCGTCTTGAACTGGTCGGAGCCGCCGCCGTCGAAGCGCTGAAAAATTATTTTAGCGATATTCAAGTTTTTAATTTTTTTTATTGCTATTGATATTTTTAAATTTCTGATCTCAAATTACCGCGTTTTATCCGATAAAAAAATAAAAATTTCAGCCACATTGAGTACCAGTTATAAAATTCATTCAGTTAAAATTGGGCGTGTCAGTCCTTGGAGTGGGCGTGGCCCTCCCGCTTCTCCAAAATATCCCCCTCCAAATCGAAACAACCTTTTTCACCCCGTGCTAGAAAAATGATCATAACTTTTTTCAGATAAAACATAGAGAAATGAATTTGGTGTCAAAAGATAGCTTCTAAATGTCTGCTATATATTGCAAGAACAACTACCAAGTAGAAAAAAAGTTGTGGCCAAGTAAGCCATAAAACCGTGGTTTTGGCCAATGGGCTGGCCATAACTTTTTTTTTCTACTTGGCCAAATCGGTTAGTTGTTCTTGCAAGTTTATAGCAGACATTTAGGGCTATGTTTTGACACCAATCTCATTTCTCTATGTTTTACCTGAAAAAAGTTATAATCATTTTTCTAGCGCGGGGGTGAAAACCGGTGCACCGTATGGTATACCACCAAAAAATATATGCCAATGTTATTCTTTTTAAATTTTATTTTTTAGGCATTTCACTTAACAATTTTTCATTCAATTTAATTCCGTTTAAATTTTTTTTTATTAATTTTTGCCCACCTTTGTCTTTCCGCCTCCGCTCATCGAGAACTGCTGCACTGGGGGCATCCCACTGCGGCTGAGTCCCAGCTTCTCCAACTCCTCCTCCGTTTTGGGGCATTTGACTGTTTTAATCACCTTTAAAAAAAATTAAAAAATATTTTAAAATCAATTTTTTAGTTTATTTATTTACCCTGGTGACTTTCCGCAAAAACAACAAAAATTTACGACTGTAAATGAACGCCTCGGGGTCGTTGTCCTCGTCTCTGAAAAATGCCAAAAATGAGACTACTCAAATAATATAAATTTTAAATTTTTTTTTATAAGATTTTTTCAATTTTTTAATTTGTTAAGAATTATACAAATTAATCTTTCTCCAACTTCTAGCGATAAAAAAGTTAATTAATGATTTTTTTAAATAATATATTTTAAAAACGTGGTTTTTACCTCCTAAAAGAGTTAAAGTCCTAATATTATTTTTAATAAAAACATTTAAAACGTTAAAAACAATGACGTAAAGGTAGACAAGGTAAACGAGCCGGTTGAGCGCGTAAGCGAGGAGGCACACCGCTTCTCCCCCATCAGGCGTCGGGGCCGAGGAACTGTCCACGGCTCCTCCACCGCCATTCACTTCCTTAAGGTGTAAACGCAATTAGCAAATTCTACAATTCAAAATTGACCAAAATGTTGGAAAGTTATGGCCCAAAATATCAAAAATGATTAAAAACAAAGAAAAAAAAACAAAGAATTTAAATCGCAGCTCTATGGTAATTCTCTCACCGCCAAAAAATCATTTCTTAAGTGTTGTTTCTAAAAATTATTTAATTGAGGAGGAATAATCGTATAATTCGTGTAAAAAAATATACCAAAAATCTTAATAAGAATTTTCAAAGATTGGAAATGAGAATCTAAAAAAAATAATTTAAGAAATCAATAAAAAAAATGAAAAATCGCGTACTTGGCCCTCGACACCTTTGGGCCCATCCTCTTCATCCCTGGGACTTGTCATCATCATCAGCTGCTCCTCAGCATACTGATGAGGTTGTTGTTGATGGAGCTTGGAGTCGCTGACAATTTTGGGAATTTGCAGGGGTTGTGGCTGTTGCGGCTGCTGTTGTTCCGCCGCAACATGCGATGGTGGGAACAATGGCTGCTGATCCATCTTTTGCGGGGACTTTGGCGGTTGATCAATCTGGAAAACAGGGCCAAAAATTCGCAAAAATTCAATAAAATAATAATAATTCCTAAATTTCTCAATAATAAATAAGCAAAAAAAAAAGAATTTTTAATATTAAAATAACGATTAAAAAATAATAAAAAAATTATTAAGTGAAATATAGTAAAACAAAATTGTATTCGTACATTAAGAATATTCAATCCCTTGACCCTGATCAAAAAAATTTGTTTATGAAAAATAAATCCAGCAATTTCGAATAAAAATTTATTTTTACCTTGTTTCAGACTCCTGAGTTTTTGGGATAGGGAATCCCCGATCTGATGTCAAAAATCATATGTCAAGGGTAAAAACAATTTTTTTTATTTTTTCCATTTTTTTTGGGGGGGGGGTGTAATCTTAACTAGAGCACCCTCAAAATCACCTTGAGCTCCAAAATTGAGGGAAGAGAAGACTTTGACTGTGAAGGGCTGGTGCCCTGAATGCGTTGAGGATGAGGAGGATGTACTCCGAAAATCGGCTGCTGTTGGTCTTGACGAAGAAATTTGTTGTCTTGTGGATGCATGAACTGAAGGGAAAAAAAATCTGTAAAAATTTATAAAAAAAAATCTTGCAAATTTTTTTCCTAAAATTTTCCTTTTTTTGAAAAAAATATCTTTTTAAAAATTTCATGCGTATAATCTCAAAAAATTAAGAGAATTTTTCAATCTTCAATTAAGGAATTTTATTTTTTCGGCATTTTAACGGTTTAAAAATTATTTTAAATTAAAAAAAACGAATTTCTCCAAAGAAAATTATCGAAAAATGCGAAAAAGTCCCAATTTCAGCAGATCACCTCAACAGTGGGTTGCTGTTGGAACTGTTGGTGTTGTTGCTGGGGGAGCTGTTGATGGTAGATGATGGGCTGTTGCACAACCACATTGTTGCCGACGATGCCGGTGATGTGTTGGTGTTGTTGCTGCTCCATCAGGTTGGCCATATCCGGACCTGCAATTCGAATTTATAAAAAAATTCAGGTTTTATGATCAAAGAAAAATTATAAAAAATAAATTTTTAATACTTCTTATAAAATATTTATTTAAATAATTATTTTTGTAAACCTGTATTCAAAATAGATTGGAAAATAATTAATTTATAAAAAATGATGACCAAACTGATTTTTTTTTCTAAAGTTTGTTATTATATTCACAATAAGATGGAGATTTTTAAATCATTTTTGGAAATTTTTCACAAAATAAAATTAAAAAATTTACCGCTTCCATTCCGCGACATTCCTTGCGGTGCTTCGAATTTGTCGCTACCATCAATCTGATCGGCAGGTGCATAGCCAGTTGGAGGAGGATGCTGAAAGAAATAAATGATTTAAAGATTTTCAAGTAGCTTGATTCTTTAATAAAAAAAATTTCTTAAAAAACAACGAAAATTTCAATTTAAATATAGATTGCAAGGAGTTAAAAAACCGATGCAGGAAAGGCGAAAAATCGGGGCTTTCCGAGGGGATTCCTAACAGAACAACGTGCGGCAAGTGGGTAATGGTGTAGTTTGGCAGGGAAAAGGGAGAAGGTTCGAATCCCTAACGATGAAATTATTTTTCTGATGGGGTATTTTAGTGGCAGAAATTCAGTAACAAATCTGCTTTTTAAGAGACTAATTTTGGGTTGAAAAAATTAGAAATCTCTTTTCCAGCTAAATCTTTTTCCTATCCATACGAGGTTTTCCGAGGTGATCATGATCACTAGGGCTGCGATTTTTAGGGAATTCCCTATTTTTTTAAAAGCAAGGAATCGTAGGGAAACGCTCAGAAACGCGTTTTTAGACATATTTAAACGTATTTTGATGAACTTTTTTTTCCCTATTTTCCCTATTTCTTAAGCCCGGCTAAAATTTTCCCTATTTCCCGACTTTTCTCCCTATTTTTCCCTATTTTGCCCATTTTTTACGAAATTTTTATGAAAAAACCATAAAAAATTTTATTTTTTTAGCCAAAAAAGGTAAAAATGATGCGCAAATGGATTCTGAAATTTCCAAAAGATATTTATACAACGGACGGAAATGTTGTTTATTGCACAGGGTCTCGGAACAAGTGCGCGGCGAATTCCCAGCAGTTGACCAACTAATCTCTAACACCAAAAAAGTAAAAAAAAAATGAAAAAACCAATAATTAAAAAATAATTTTTCAGGTTTTCTCAAAAGCCCCCGCACGCGTAAATAAATTCAAAGAGATTTGTCCAAATCAACAGCTTCCACCGCAGCCTGTTCTCACCCGCTGGGGCAGTTGGTTACAAGCGGCCATGTATTATTCCACGAATTTTGACTCCGTTAAAACNGATGTGGAGAGATCCTTTTCGATTTACAAAAATATTTTGGCCGATAACCGAACTAGTTTCACCCCCGAAAATTTGGAAAAATATATCATTTGCAATTGTGAGAAGCGAGAATAAAATTTGGCGATTTTTTTCGTGCGTTTTTTGGCGAAAAATCGAAAAATACACCCCTAAGAATGGGAAAATTTTTTGCCTATTTTTCCCTATTTTCGTTAGATAGCTCCCTATTTTCTCCCTATTTTGGCCTTTTTTTGCTCCCTAATAGGTCCCTATTTTGGCTTAGGGAAATTCCCTAAAAATCGCAGCCCTAATGATCACTAACGAAAAACGTGGGGATGGCCGAGTGGATAATGGTGTAGTCTGACAGGAAAAAGCGGCGAAGGTTCGAATCCCTAGCGACGAAATTGTTTTTCTAATTGGGTATTTTGGTTTCTTTTTAAATTTTTAGTTTTGGACCAAAAAAAGTTTTTAGGAAAAATTCCGAAAAATAATTTTTAGATGGAAAAATTTACCGGTGCCGGGGTGCTGGACGGTGAGATGCCGCCGCCGGCGTTGGCGCGCTCCGACACCTTCTTCAGGAACTCCGACTTGACCAGGTTGGACTTTTGCGCCTCCTCCGTCACCGGCTCCTCGCCTGCGGTCACCGATGCCGCTCTGTCGCTGCCGCCGCCACTCGGCGCCGCCTCCTTCTTGGCCTCTCCTCCGGCGCCGCCGGTCAGGTCCAGCTCCTGTGAAAAATGCGAAAAANAAAAATAATTTTTAGATGGAAAAATTTACCGGTGCCGGGGTGCTGGACGGTGAGATGCCGCCGCCGGCGTTGGCGCGCTCCGACACCTTCTTCAGGAACTCCGACTTGACCAGGTTGGACTTTTGCGCCTCCTCCGTCACCGGCTCCTCGCCTGCGGTCACCGATGCCGCTCTGTCGCTGCCGCCGCCACTCGGCGCCGCCTCCTTCTTGGCCTCTCCTCCGGCGCCGCCGGTCAGGTCCAGCTCCTGTGAAAAATGCGAAAAATTTATTTATTTATTCTGGAAAACTAAAAATTTGCTTAAATTGGGCCATTTTGATGATTTTTGATCAAAAAAATTATATGAGTGCTGAAATTTCCAGAGTGAAATTTTGTAAAAAAAAATCCAAAATAACAACAATTTTCCGTTCAATTTTGGACCTAAGTGTTTTAAAAATGTTTAAATTTTTGAAAATTGGGAAGGTTTTTAAAAACGGAGGAAGTTCAAAAAAGAAAATCATGTGCAAAAGTTCGTTTCCCTACAAATAAATATCTAATAAAAAATTAAAAATATATTGCTAAAAAGCAAATTTATTTTTATTTTCTTGAAATTCTCCTCGCCTGTTTGGTGTTCGGGTCGAAGATTTTCAGCATTTTGCGCTGTCTGCGTGGTTCTGCTGCCGGCGGTGCCATTTGCGGTTGTTGGCCTCCCGCAATTGATGTGGCAATCATATTGCCCTGAACAACATTAAAATAGATAATAATTTTATATTATTTTTTATAAAATTTTTTTTCCGAAATTCGATTAGTGAATTCATCCCAAAATTTATACATTTTTATAGAAAAATTTGATTTTTATCCGTATTCTTAAAATTCCCTATATTTGGTTTTTAAAATGAATTTTTTTTTTTGAAAATCAGTTTGCTTTGGGCTCTGAATATAATTAAAAAATTTTTAACTTTTATATTTAATATAACCGAAAAAATATGATAAAATTTAAAAAGGGTTATTATGGTTTTTTAGGACAAAAAATGTAATTTTAAAAAATGAGAAAATAATTTTATTTTGTGAAAAATGGCAATTTTCCTCGAAAATGTGCACCGTTTGCATGTGCATTGCGCCTCCGGACACTGGGATTTGTTGCTGCTGCGGCTGTTGCTGCTGTTGGGCGGCTGTTGTAGGGATCAGTGAGGCCGGCGAGTGATGGTGGTGGCCCGTGGGCATGCCCTGGTGCATGGACTGTTGGTTCACCGCCGCCATCTGCTGGGCCGCCAGCATCTTCAGGGATTAAAAAAATTGAAATAAATAATAATAAATTCGCTAAATTTAAAAAATTAAACCATCTTGTTGGGCCCAAAAATTAGTTTCCAAAAAACTCGTTGATTTCTTGTATTTTTATTTCTTGGAAATCGATAAATATGATTAAAAAACAGCAGAATTGTATGAATTTCTAGATTTTTTTTTATTTGAATTTTTTATGTGATGCGATCTCATGTGAAATTCGTGTCAAATTTGGTCATAAAATAAAAAATGGCTATAATCATAAACTTAAATGATAAAAATAGCAAAAAAAAAAAGAGGAAAAATCTATGAAAATGACCCAAAAATCTCAAAATTACACAAATGAATTGATCAAATTTTCCTCAATTTTTTCTACCTGATAATAGGGCTGTTGCTGTTGTTGCTGGGACATGAGCAGAGCTTGAGGGGCAGCTACATAGGCACCACCAGGAGCCTGGTAATATTGACCCGCGGCGCTAAAAAAAATTTTCATTTTTTTTGTTTGTCGATTTTGTAACATTTTTAATACAAGTAATTTTTAGTTTATTTTTCGAATAAAAATGAAGAGAAAAAATAATGAGGAGGCTGACATTTTCATTTTTTTAAATATTTTTTAATGGCAGTTTAAACTCTGAATTTTGAATATAAATAAAAATAATAATAATAATTATGTGATTTTTTCAAAACAAAAATTCGATGAGGTTTTTAAACCCGATTTTTTTCCATCAACCAGGGATAACCCTCAAGTCCTCAAGAAATGTCTGATTTATTGAAATCTAAAAAATATATATATAAAAATTTACCAGAGCCCAACTTCCGTGCATGATAAAAAAAAGCGAGTTGGAAAATCGAAGGATTTGCATAATTTTTGGTTGTTTAAATTAGGAAAAATGTAATTTTTGACGATCGATTATTTTTCGTATTTTTTTAAACATTTTTTTTTTGAAAATCCGAATCCCATAAAATATAGAAATGTTCTCGGAAAATAAATTTAAAAAATCTAAAAAAATCGCAAAACCAACTCACTTATAGGCATAGTAGGATTGTTGTTGCATGTTCTGCTGGTACATCGGCGCAGCACCCGGCTGTTGCTGGTATTGGAGCCCTGCAGAAAAATTTTTTTGGGAAAATTTCACCTCCTCATTAAATTTTTTTTATAAATTTTTCCACATGCCTGCATGCATGGCACCTGCAGGCCCGTACAGCTCATTGACCGATTGCATGTTGTCCGAGCGCATCAGCGTGGTGGTCGGCGGCAGGTGCAGGGTGGTCCTGTATGATCGGGGGATACGTGTGATTATTAAAACACGGGAGAGTGAGAAAATTGTCATTTTTAAGTTATGAAATAAGTTGAAAAAGATTAGTTTTAACTTCTTTCTCATGTTTTTGCCGCTCTCCTTTCCACACTTCATCGTCGATTTTGCGATATTGATTTGAAAAATCCATGATTTTTTTTTTGAAAAAAAAACTCCAGAAAAACCCTTGCCTAATCAGACCGAGTCAGAGTCAGGGACATATCAAGAGGGGGACGACAATGGGAGCAATTGCCCTTCCATCGGGGGAAAAATTACAAATTTTCAGAAGGTAGGAAGAGGACGGAAAAAGAAAATTGACAATTTTTTAAAATAAAGAAAAGGAATCTGAAACATTTTCAAAATTTCCGGGGCCGAAAAAATTTGTGCCCTTACCCTATTTTTTCCTGGCGACGGCCCTGTTTTATGGTTGGTTAAAGTTGAGTTAAAAGTTTAATTTAAAGACGGCGTAGTGACAGCTCGTCTACTGACAACTCGTCTACAGGGACAACTCGTCTACGGACAATTCGTCTACGCATTTTTTTAAAATAATTTTTCATTAAATCACGTTGTTTTTTATCTTCACAGAATTTAAATTTTTCAAAAAAATTTCCAATTTTCTAGGCCTTAGATTTTTCCTACAATTTCCTTAAGCCCAAAATTTTTCTCAAATTTTTTAGATCCTAAATATTTCTCAAAATTTTAGAACAATTTTTTCAAAATTTTCATTAGGCAACTGCCTTTTCAATCAAAACTAGGCATTGAAAAAAATTTTTGCTAAAAATTTCAGCAAAAATTACTGAAATCTTTCAACAAATCTATGCCTGTGAAAATTTTAAAAAGTGAGTAGACGAATTGTCTCTGTAGACGAGCTGTCCCGACACCTTAAAGACAAACCTTGGGACCGAATCTCCATCTCGGTGCTGCGACGAATATCGCGCATTTTGCTGTTGCTGTGGTGGCACCTAAAATTTATTGAATATGGAGCTGTTAACATTTTTCCGAAAAGTTTGATAAAATGCTAAAATATTTCAATTTTCAAATAAATTTTGGTAAATGGCAAAATTAGATACTGTCATTTTTTTTAATTTTTCCAAAATTAGTTTTTGTCGAATTTGGAATTACAGATCGGCCTGTACCTGGATCCAGGCCTGAACTTTTCTGGATACAGGAGTAAGTACAGGTACAGGCATTTTTTCAAAAATTCTGTACTTCTGTACCTGTATTTTTTCTGTACTTTAGTACAGAAAAATACAGGTACAGACGACTTTAAAATGGGTGCACATCATTTCCCCCCCCCC